>JAQPPZ010004255.1:0-152617 GCA_028583015.1 Wollemia nobilis
GGCGTTGATCTTCCGAGGGATCATTTCTAGAGCGAGAGGGGAAGGTATCTCCTTTGAGCGAGAGGCTCATAAATTTAGATTGGGGAAGGTGTCTCCTTTGGGCCGAGGCTCATAAACATTGTAATTGGGAAGGTTTCCCAAAGAACTTTGAGATAACTTTTAGAGAAATGTTTTATGGACGTAGCCCAGGCCTTCTGGGTGAACCACGTTAAAAATGGGCTTCCAATGTGTGATGCTTTCATCTCCGATTAATGTTGTGTTGATGCTACTGCTATCTAAAGTTAAAAATATTAAATGGTTAAGTCTTTTACTATTCACCCCCCCTCTCATTATAAGTCCATGTTCTTCAAAGCTGCAAGTTGATTCATACCTTTAATAGGGTATGAGAGTTGAAACAAATAAAAAGAAAAAAAAAACAAGAAGAAACAAAACTATGTTAAAAGAGAAGAAAATAGCAACAAGAGTATACCCAAAGGAAAAAGAGGGAGTGATGAAAAAAACAAAACAAAATTGAAATAATGCTTCCATGTTTTGGTTGTGGATTTGTTAATATCCTCTTTTTGTAGTGAGATTATGTTCAAAGTCTCAAGTTTGCCATAATTATTCTACGTCTTCATTAAGTTACTGAATTTATTAGAAATTGCATGTTAATGATGTTTCTAATTTGGTGAATGAATTTGTTAAAATTTATTGTGGGTGTGAGTTAGAGACACCATTTCCTTGTGTGATGTACTTGGAATGTTTTTTTTTTTTTTAATTTACATGGTGGAATCCGTAGCCGCCATGAATCCGAATAGGTTGTCTAGCTTTTTATGGCTGCCACAGTATTCTGCGTTGTTCGCCCCATAAGCCGCCACACAGATCTTCGCGCAGTCCGCCCCTATAACCACTATGCCACAATCATTTTAAACCTTTTACGCCGCTGAAAGCACTAGGAAAGGGACAAGTGTTCAGTCCGGCGAGGCCCGAGATTTGAACCTTGGACCTCCGCCCCCTTTATGGGGTTTGGATGAACCAATTGGTCTACACCTCGGACCTTGTACTTGGAATGTTGGAGGACACATCATGACCAAAAAAATAAGGTGGATGTTGCATTTTGAAAGCATAAATTACAAAAACATTGAAACCTTAAGCATTAAGGAGGAGATTGTTGGAGAATATTAATTAATTATTTTATTTGTAATGCTTAATGATTTGATAAGATACAATAAGAAATGTTAGGTTTCTAGTTATAGAAACCACATCTAATTATTTTGTACTGTTATTAAATGTATCAATATTTTTGAATGTGTCATCGTGATCATAATAAAAATGATACTTCCTCCTTTGTTTCGGTATTATGTTTGGATATTTGTTTTTATAAATAACTGTTATTTGTTTGATGCTCTATTTTTAATTGCTTTGTTTTGCAGGTGCTGTCAACATAACCATTATGTGCAACAAACAAGAGGTCTTCTTCAATCGGTGATCTCTCTTCAAATCCACAAGATATAGTCATCAAAACATACATAATGTCGTTTTCCAGTCCAGTCATTTCTTAATTATAAAATGATGGGTGCGGTGGAAGCTTCAATTACATGTCACCATGAATTTTTATCTATTCTGGTCCAAAGTCAATGGCGAAATGGAACCTTCTGTTCATGCGTTCCCACAGAAAACGATGGGAGCTCCTCCGGCGGAGGGCTATGCAAAATACATAGTGTTCCTGTGCGCCCAAAAAGGTATCATCAGGCCTGGAATTTGATTTTGATTTAAACGTTTTTAATGCAAGTAAATTATACAAATGTCGTTTAATATTTGAAAAACTAATTAGAGGTGTTTTTTAAGTATTTTTTTGGTTATGTAGGTGAATTGGTTAAAATCACAATTTTTAGTAATTGTCATTGTAGTTGGCAGGGTTCAAACTATCAGCCAAGGCTTTCAATACACCCACCGTCTAGTTAATGGTAACCTAGCATGATATGGGGACCGCCGGATGCACGTTCAACATGTGGCATGAAGGGGACCGTCTGACAAGCAGAAAACAAATCATTGTCATCAGTCAGGTCACAATTTTTAGTAACTGCCAACATAGCTGGCAAAGTTCAAACTATCAGTGAAGGCTTCCAAAACACCCACCCACGGTCTCGTTAATGGTAACCTAGAGTGAGATGGGGATCGCCGGACGCACAGGGTTCACACCGTCTTCGCCAGTCTGATTCAACATGTGGCATGACACCGTCTTCGCCAGTCTGATTCAACATGTGGCATGAAAGGGGTCGCCTAATAAGTAAAAAAAAGATCACCGTCATCAGTCAAGTGTAACACACATAAAAGTGGAATCGGGCTACTGGCTATGCATAGGCACGCTCATAAAATTGGAACCTAAGTCTCCTCTAAGTAAGGACCTCAACTTAACAATCCACCTAGACCGATGTTTTTTTAAGTATTACAATGCTACAATATAGATGGAGTCACTATTTTTTTTTTTTTTTTTAACTTGTTACGGTTATCATAAACATTGTATGTAATAAATTTTAAATTTTTCTATAGATTCGAAGTAATTATATAGGATAATAATGCGCATGAACGGTTAATGTTTTTTTTTTAAATAAAATATATTTAAAAAATAAAATATTTATTAAACCTAAAATATATTTTGAAAAGAAAAAATGCGCATGAACGGTTAATTTTTTTAAAAAAATAAAATATATTTAAAAAATAAAATATTTATTAAATCTAAAATATATTTTGAAAAGAAAAAAGCAGTGCCCTAGTGGTGAAGATGGTGGTTGTTTTTTAAGTAATCTTGTGTTCAAAACCCCTTAGAATGGGATGGTGGTTGTTTCTTAAGTGATTTTGTATTCAAAACCCTTTGAAGGTGGTTGTTAATGTAATTTGTAAACGTTCTCCTAAAAAAACATATTAAACGTCAAATTCAAAAGATAAAAGACTAAAAGATCTATATATGTTTATAACAAGGATTCATATGCATTGATATAATTATTAAGTAAATTCTTATAACTTTTCAGATACCTTCAAATCTAATTTCTATATTTAAATAACACTAAAAGTCACCGGAATGTAAAATAACGGGTTAGCTTTGAAGCTTCTATTTCATATTTTTGATTGATAAAATATTTCTTACAATATTTAAATATTTTTATTTCAGTCATGAACTAAGCTTATGAACAAAAAGAAGCTTCTATTACATTTATCTGTTTTGGTCCAAGTGGAAGTGGAAGGAGGCGTGCCGTGGGATGAAACGTGCCCTTGAAGTCAAGTTACACAATAATTAAACTTCAGTACGCGCCCCACAAAAAAAAAATTATGGTCAGAATTCCTTAATAAATACATCTCTTGAGCCGGGCCCGGGTTTTGTCATGTATCCAGTCAGCATTTATATATTTTTAGAGGGCTTTGATTATTAAAAAATTATTCGATTTTGGTAAATGTGGGCAGAAAGTTATGCTATTGCTAAATTTATCAATGACAATGAAAGGAGCGTCTCGAAGCTTTTACTTTATATATTATAATACGTGGGCAGAAAGTTATGCTATTGCTAAATTTATCAATGACAATGAAAGGAGCGTCTCGAAGCTTTTACTTTATATATTATAATACGTATAACTAAATATTAAATCATTGATTATATGGACAGTGATATTAAAATGGACGTCTATATTTATTATTTAGACTTCTCCTAAATTAATAAAATTTCTCTATCAACTTGTAGACTTTTTAATATATAGTATTTTTCTATCCATTGTTTGATCAACATCATTGGACCTCATTTTATCATTTAAATTAATTTTTTAATTAACATACATTTAACCTAAGATATATATACACAATATTTTAAAAAGATTTTTTCAATCAAAATAAGAAAGATATAGAATACATATTTTACGATGGTGGTCAAAATAATGTATATATAGAATAAAGATTTTACGATGGTGGTCAAAATTGTTAGAAAAATTAACCCAGATTTCACGCTTGTGCCCAACTGCGCTTCGAACCTTGGGCAAAATCGGATTGCGCTCCAGACATGGGCGAAGTCAGACTGCGCTGCCGCGATCCGGGATCCCGGCAAAGGACTGACATGACGCCGCACCTACCCTCTGACAGATGTGACGCTAGTGCGGCGATTGGTCAGAAACCCTAGTTGAGGGCCTGTCAGAGGACAAACCCCAATCCTCCTCTTCCCGCGGCTATATAAGGCATCTCGGGTATTTCAGACAGTTTAAGAAGAAGAGAAGAGGAAGATCAGTGCAAGAGGAGCAGAGGCAAAGAAGAGTATCTCAGTGAGTAGTTTGACTCAGCTGATTAATGTCTGAGCAGCCGACTCGACATTTTGTCTGTTTTAGTTTATCCTGCAATGCAGCCTACAGATGTTATAATTTTCCTCGATTGAGGAACTCTGTAACCCCCGTTTAATATAAATAAAGTTTGTTGTTTGTTTTAGGCACATTTAGGGTTTGCAGTTTGTTGCTCTCTGTTCCGGCGTCTCTCTCTTCTCATACGGGTGTTGCCAAGCCAGGCAAACCCAGCAGCAGCCGTGAAAGAAGAACAAGTCTGAAGCGGCCTTTCCAAGTTCGCTGCCGAAGTTCGTGGCCAAGACTGAGTCAGCTCGACTACGCGAGAGAAGTCTGAAGTTGGCCGCAGTCCGCACTTCTCCCAGCTCAAGTCCGTTGGCTGACCGAAGAGCGAAATTCGCCCAGTTTCGGGCGAAGTCCGGTTACGCAGCCGAAGTGCGCACTTCGCCCATTCCTGGGCGAAGTCCGTCGGCGCGGCCGACGTTCGCACTTCGCCCAACTTCGGGCGAAGTCCGTCGGCGCGGCCGAAGTTCGAACTTCGCCCAATTTCGGGCGAAGTCCGTCGGCGCGGCCAACGTTCGCACTTCGCCCTAGTCTTGGTCGAAGTCCGTCAGAGCCCTCGACTAGCGCTGCACTTCCTGGCCGTGCACCCTATGCAGTCGATCTGTGCAGACTTCGACGGCGGTTAAAAAAAAAATTAAATTCTTCAAATTGGTATCAGAGCTGATAGTGTCGTGACACGGAGATAGAAGCATGGCTTCCGAGAGGAACTCGCTGCAGTTGCAGATCCTACGATTTAACGACAAGAACTACGATTACTGGAGCATCCAAATGAAGATCATGTTCGGATCTCAGGAGCTATGGGAGTTAGTCAAGAACAGCTACCCAGAATAGACAGATGCAGCAACACTAGCCGCCCTATCTCAAGCAGACAAGGATCTGTTGAAAGAGCACAAGAAGAAGGACCAGAAGGCCCTCTTCTACATCATGCAAGCGGTTGAGGAGACCATCTTCCCGTGGATTGCATCTGCCACCAAGGCAAAGTAGGTCTGGGAAACCCTGGCGAGTTCGTATCAGGGCACCGACAAAGTGAAGTTGGTGAAACTACAGATGCTCAGGAGAGAGTTCGAGAATCTGCAGATGAGCGAGTCCGAGTCGATGAGCGATTTCTTCACCCGGATGATGGACATTATCAACCAGATGCGGTTGAACAGAGAAAATGTGCAGTGCCAGAGAATCGTGGAGAAGATTCTCAGAAGTTTTCCTGTGAAGTTCAACTCAGTTGTGATAGCAATCGAAGAGTCGAGGGATTTGACAACCCTCTCGACAGATGAACTCATGGGTTCATTGCAGACCCATGAACAGAGGCTGATCCGTTCATCTCAGACCTCTCTAGAGCAAGCATTTCGGGCTCAAGCCTCAGTCCGAGACAACGGCAGACAAGATTCCCACCACAGCGCTTCTAGTTCTCAAGGAGGAAGAGGCAAAAGCAGGCATGGGAGAAGGAACAAGCAAGGAGGGAGATCAAACCCTTAGGACGTTGAGCCATGTTGCAACTTTCATCAGCAAGGAGGAATAGGCACTGGCAGAAATTAGCAAGGAAGCTCTCAACAGAAGAAGGACATGTCAAAGGTCCAATGTTACTACTACAGTAAGTTCGGCCATTATGCCTCACAGTGCAAGAAGAAGATGGTGAACGAGAATCAACAACAAGCCCATTATACGGAGGAACTTGGAAATGCGGCAGGAGGTAATGTACTGTTGACTTGTAGTATTGAAGAAGAGAGCAAGAAAAACATCTGGTATCTTGATAGTGGTTGCAGCAACCACATGACTGGGAACAGAGAGATGTTCTCACAACTGGCTGAAACAGTCCAGTCCGAAGTCAATATGGGGAACAACAACAAAGTTCCTGTGATGGGGAAAGGCAAGATCCTCATCCGCACCCGGCACGGTGATAGAAAAACAATTCAAGATGTTTTTTTTGTGCCTGGGTTGAAGCATAATCTGCTAAGTGTTGGACAGCTTGTGCAGAAGGGGCACACTGTACTGTTCAAAGATGGTGTCTGCTCCATCAGAGACAAAGTCCATGGACAAATTGTGACTGTGTCAATGACGAAAAACAAAATGTTTTCGTTGTAGATTCAGAATGAATCTTTGATGTCTTTGAGTGCAGTTGAGAAAGATGCTACCTGGCTGTGGAATCTCAGATTCGGTCACCTGAGCTTCAATGGCCTGAATCAACTACACAAGATGCGAATGGTGAAGGGTTTACACCTTATCGAGCAACCGAACCAAGTGTGTGAAGGTTGTCGTGTCGGCAAGCAGCACAGGGATGCATTCCCTATAGGACAGTCTTGGAGAGCATCACGACCTTTGGAGCTGGTGCACTCAGACATTTGTGGTCTGATGCAGACCACCACATTTGCTGGCAACAAATACTTCTTGACGTTTATAGATGACTTCAACCGCAAGACTTAGATTTATGCCATCAAGCTGAAGTCAGAGGCATTTTCCAGATTCAAGGAGTTCAAGGCTCTGGTGGAGAAACAGAGCGGTTATTATGTGAAGACTCTCAGAACTTATGGAGGTGGAGAGTACATCTCCAACGAATTCCACAACTTTTGCAAGTAGCACGAAATTCGAAGGTAGTTCACTGCCAGATACACGCCACAGCAGAATGGCGTAGCTGAGAGGAAGAACCGAACCATCATGGAAATGGCAAGAAGCATGATGAAGGCGAAGGGATTATCGCATGAATTCTAAGCAGAGGCTGTATCATGTGCAGTCTACTTGCTGAACATATGTCCCACCAAAAGCGTGAAGGACAAAATCCCTCAGGAGGCCTGGAGCGGAGTGAAGCCAAGTGTGTCTCACTTGCGTGTGTTCGGGTGCATTGCATATGCACATGTTCCAAAAGAGAAGCGGCAGAAGTTAGATGATCGAGCCGAGAAGTGCATTTTCATAGGGTACAGTGAGCAGGCGAAGGCATATAGGCTGTACAACCCTGTGACGAAGAAGCTCATCATTAGCCGTGATGTGAATTTTCTTAAAGATCAAGCCTGGAACGGGAATTCCGAGACTGGCTAGTTAAAGCCAGTAGAAGTTTAGTCTGTTGACTTGGAATAAGGAAGTGTGCAGCCGCCAGCAACTTCCAGCAGCAACAGCGGTGCCAGCAGTAGCATAGCCACTCCATCACGGTCGCCTCCACTTGTAAGCAGAATTCAAAACCTGAGGACACCTATGAAGACTCGGAGCTTGCAAGACATTTACGAGGCAACCCGAACCCACATAGATGAAGAGCACTCTGACTTTGCATTCTTTACTGAAGTTGATCCAGTAGAGTTCGAAGATGCAAGTCAGAATCAGAAGTGGGTGCATGCGATGGACGAGGAGATAGCAGCCATTGAAAAGAATGAGACATGACAACTGACAGATCTTCTAGCAGGGAAGAAGACTATTGGGGTCAAATGGGTATATAAGACAAAGTTCAACGCCCAAGGAGACGTTGACAAACATAAATCCAGATTGGTGGTGAAGGGTTACAAGCAGAAGTCAGGCATCGATTACCATGAGGTATATGCGCCTGTAGCCCGACTTGACACAATCAGAATGATCCCGGCATTGGCAGCCCAACAAGGTTGGAAGATGTACCAGATGGATGTCAAGTCAGCCTTCCTCAACGGAGTGTTGGAGGAAGAGGTCTACATTGACCAGCCACCAGGTTACGAATTTGAAGGCCAGGAGGGCAAAGTCTTGAAGCTGAAAAAGGCCCTGTACGGTTTGAAGCAGGCGCCCCGAGCTTGGTACAACCGGATTGACAACTATTTTCAGGAAAATGGGTTTGTCAAATGCCCATATGAGCACACCTTGTACATGAAGACAAATGAAGCAAGTGAGCTCATAATCGTCTGCCTGTATGTGGACGATTTGATTTATACTGGCAACAGCAATGTCTTGTTCGACCAGTTTAGAATAGCCATGAAGAAGGAGTTCGAGATGACGGACTTAGGGTCGATGAAGTATTTTCTCGGCATTGAAGTTGACCAATCGACGGATGGCATCTTCATTTCTCAGGGCAAGTATGCGAAGGATGTCCCGAAGCGCTTCAAGATGGAGGACAACAAACTCGCCATCACACTGCGCAGCCACGGGTTTGAAGTCGAGCAAGTTGGATATAGGGAGGAATGTTGATCCAACCTTGTTCAAAAGGCTAGTTGACGATCCGATGTATTTGATCGCAACTCGACCGGATCCGATGTTCGGAGTCGGCTCGATTAGCCGTTTCATGGAGACTCCAAAGGACACGCACTCGGGAAAGCGTGCAAGAGGATCTTGCGCTATGTCAACGAGACGCGGAACCATGGCCTATTTTACGCCAGATAGAACCAGTTGGAACTGGTCGGCTTCATAGATAGTGACTGGGCTGGCAGTATCAACAATTGGAAGAGCACCTTTGGGTATGCTTTCCATATCGGATCAGGGGCAGTATCATGGGCGTCCAAGAAACAACCCATCATTGCGTTGTCCATAGCCAAAGCAGAATATGTCACCGCCATGTCAACCGCATGCCAGGTAGTTTGGCTGCGAAGAGTTCTGAGTGAACTGAACTTTCCTCCGAAAGGCGCGACAACATTTTTTTGTGATAACAATTCGGCCATTGCACTCTCAAAGGATCTTGTGTTCCATGGCCGAATGAAGCACATAGACATCCGGTATCATTTCATCAGAGAGCTGGTGAAATTTGGTGAAGTACAACTGTAGTTTTGCAGGTCCAAGGAGCAGCTGGCTGACATCTTCATGAAGCCTTTGAAGGAGGAAGAATTTAGCAGATTGCGAGAGCAGCTTGGAGTCAAAGCGCTCGTGAAATCAGGCTTAAAGGAGGGTGTTAGAAAAATTAACCCAGATTTCACGCTTGTGCCCAACTGCGCTCCGAACCTTGGGCAAAACCGGATTGCGCTCCAGACATGGGCAAAGTCGGACTGCGCTGCCACAGTCTGGGATCCCGGCAAAGGACTGACATGACACCACACCTACCCTCTGACAGATGTGACGCTAGTGCGGCGATTGGTCAAAAACCCTAGTTGAGGGCCTGTCAGAACCTATCAGAGGACAAACCCCAATCCTCCTCTTCCCGCGGCTATATAAGGCATCTCGGGTATTTCAGACAGTTTAAGAAGAAGAGAAGAGGAAGAGCAGTGCAAGAGGAGCAGAGGCAAAGAAGAGTATCTCAGTGAGCAGTTTGACTCAGCTGATTAATGTCTGAGCAGCTGACTCGACATTTTGTCTGTTTTAGTTTATCCTGCAGCGCAACCTGCAGATGTTGTAATTTTCCTCGGTTGAGGAACTCTGTAACCCTCGTTTAATATAAATAAAGTTTGCTATTTGTTTTAGGCACCTTTAGGGTTTGCAGTTTTTTGCTCTCTGTTCCGACGTCTCTCTCTTCTCATACGAGTGTTGCCAAGCCAGGCAAACCCAGCAGCAGCCGCGAAAGAAGAACAAGTCTGAAGCGGCCTTTCCAAGTTCACTGCCGAAGTTCGTGGCCAAGACTGAGTCAGCTCGAGTGCACGAGAGAAGTTTGAAGTCGTCCGTAGTCCGCACTTCTCCCAGCGCAAGTCCGTCGGCTGACCGAAGAGCGAACTTCGCCCAGTTTCGGGCGAAGTCCGGCTGCGCAGCCGAAGTGCGCACTTCGCCCATTCCTGGGCGAAGTCCGTCGGCGCGGCCGATGTTCACACTTCGCTCAACTTCGGGCGAAGTCCGTCGGCTCGGCCGAAGTTCGAACTTCACCCAATTTCGGGAGAAGTCCGTCGACGCGGCCGACGTTCGCACCGAATTCCGTCGGAGCCCCCGACTCGCACTGCACTTCCTGGCCGTGCACCCTGCGCAGTCGATCTGTGCAGACTTCGGCGACGGTTAAAAAAAAATTAAATTCTTCAAAAATAATGTATATATATATAATTTCATACGATCAATCAAATATTTTTTTTTCCAAATAAATAATATATGGATTTTATTAGAGATATATTTTTAAAAATATAAAATATATATTATATTTGTTGGTAGGTAAACTAATTTTTTTTTTTGCTTTTTTCATTAATAATATTTTTTATTTTTCCTTGTTGTTCATCTACTTCAATCTCCTTCAAATTACTATGTTGCTTCAATAAGCTTCTTTGCATTATTTTTATAAATAAAATAAATCTCTCATGGCTAGTTGCTATCTATAATTTGTATTTCACATTAGGATTGACAAAATTATCTTATACTTAATTTCCTTCTTTATAAGCATGCTCACATTTTTAAGAGTTTGATGGATATTAACAATAATGTTATTTTAATCCAATATTTTCATAAGTTTATATTGATAGTGTTAATGGTAATTTATGAATGCTTGTTAATTGAAATATATTACTATTCTTTTTCATTTACAATTTTGATTCCTTTAAGGAGTGTGCTAGTCTCTGCATAGTTGTTAGTTAAAGTTTCATATGATTACGAGTATGTGAGGAAATTTTTTCCTTAATTATTTTGAAAAATACCACCTCCATTAGATTTTCTTTGATTTCCTTTGGAAGCATCATCAAAACTATTTTTGATAAACCATGTTTCTTAACGTTTTCATTCTATTAGAGATTGAAACATATCCTCTATGTTAACTCCACTATAATTGATGACCGTTCGATTTATATTTAAATATTATAACTAAGATAATAATAGCTCTTTTTCTACAATACTTCCCATGATAGAACACCATATCTATGTACATTTTGCAAGAGATAACATGACTCCAAATTTAAGTATTGTTTTGAGGGGTAGTAAAATTTCTTGAACTTTGGAACAATATAGACATGCCCCAAATAATGATTATTATTATAAATAAAAGATAAGAAGATAATGCTTCAGGCCAAACAAATTTACATAATTACCCCCGTTAACTAGCTATCTAATATATCTCTTGATCAAGTGCAAACCATCTAAGATGTCATTCCATGTTGACAATAGTTTAGGTAGGTTTCATTCTTGAATAATTTCATTTCATCAACATAACCTATATATATTTGAAGTAACATATTTTCCCAATATTTACACGATCTTTCAATAATCTCCACCCAATTTTTACCCCTAATCCAAACTCACAAGTATGAAATTTTACAAGCCTACCCCTACAAAATGTTTGCAAACCCTAACCCACTTAGAAAGTAAAAACCTGAAATTATCCTTGCATTCAATTTAAAAATATATATTTTTGAATTTTATCAAATTTAGATGCTACACCTATTGGCAATCTTGAAACTAACGTCTTATATATAGGTATGGATTGTAATGTAGTCTTTATGAGTTGTATCCTTCTAAAATGGATGAGAACTTGCCTTAACATCCTACTAGACAAGATTTTGTTTTATCCAAAGTTGAGTCCCAAATTTCATTCTTATTTTGTTTAATAGACAAAGGAATATCCAAATATGTTAATGAAAATATTTTAATTTTTATCCCTAAATTATCTATAATAATCCACTATAGATCTAAGGTAGTGTTAATAAAAATGGTCATGGATTTTAAAGTATTAACAAATTATCCAACACCTATCTTAATACAATAATAATTATTTAAGATCTATGCCCTCATTAACAAAAGATAAACACGGTCGATATTTTTCTTTCTATTTTAGGCTTTAGAAAGCTCTTCCTAATGCGTCCACATGAATAATAAATAGAAAAGTAGATATTCGATTACCTTGATAGAATTCATTGATCAAAGTAGAATATTTTAGAGTGCTATAACAAAATCTAATCCATTCACACCAACCTTGATCAGAATTAAAATTTTTGATAATATCATGTACATAAATTTAACAAACTCTATCATATGATTTATTCGTATCTAGTAGAATTGATCTCACTTTGTGTAACTTTTTTTTTTAAATCATCTTCACATATATCCATCATATCATTCTTCAATAAATATTAAAAAATAAAAATTACAAGTAATCCATAAGGCTAAGATGCTTTAATGGAAACTTATCTTGGACCTCCTTATCTTAGCCAACATCTAACAAAATATCTTTCAAGTAATTAATTGCTTTCTTCCTAATATCTTTTTCTTGCTCAACATTTCTTTCATTTGGAGATGAAATATTTTATATGCAAAGAAAACAAAAATACATTGTGATTGTAGGATTAAACTTTTGGTATTTATATATCCTTCCTTGGACCACCATTCCCTAGATTTTTAGAACCAGCTTAAATCATCCTTTTTCAATATATTGGGATAATTAGAAAGTAATTATTTTTCTTACACATTAGTATCTTGGTTCATTCCATTAATGTCTACTACCTATTGTAAAATTTTAGGTTGGAATTCAATTTTTTTCTTTTCCTTAAATATGTTGCCAAAATATATGGCATCCAAATATTCATTTACCCCTTTAGATATTTTATATTTGGAATAGACCTGTATATATATAATCCTTCAATATTTGTCCAATTCCACCATAATAGAACCATATAGAAGAAATAAAGGTCTTGAAGCCACATAGACTAAAACCAAAATACATATCAAAACAATGAATTTGTGATCTAAAACCACTTGGAGTAAAATTTTCAAAGTGATTGCATACTCCTTTTTTAACTATGTATTAGATAATACAAAAATATTCAATCTTTCTACTACATAAGTTTACCCATTCCTATGTATGTTGAATGCTTGAAGAAATAGCTTTCCAAAGACTACATGAAGTAACAAATGAGAAAAAATATTGCATTGTTTTAGACCATATCTAAAAGTATCTGTTAGGGTAAAATATGTAGTATATTGCATTATACTACATAGGTAGATTATTACATTTACTTTTCTACTTTTTACTTTCTACCATGTAGATATTTACTGTCTTAAATATCTAATGGTTAATCCTAAATATCCTAGGTAAGAATTCTAAACCTAAAACTCTACCTACGTTAGCGTTTAGTTAGTTTGGATATAAAGAGATTAGTTTTCTTTCTATTTTGTAATCTATTTGAATGAATGCTTTATTCCTAAAGCAAATGTTAATACAATTATCAATTTGATTAAACCTACCTATCTCCTGGTCACATTGGTACCAGAGCTAGAGCGAGGAGTTTGACAAAGCAAGGAAATACGACACCAAATTTGGTGATCCTTAATTATTTCCTACGCCTGTTTTATAATACTCCTAAGCTAAGTTTTGATTATTTTATTTTGGCATTTTATTTGTTGTTAGGATTTATTAATCCCGTAGGGCGTAGATTTCAACATAGGGTGTGGATCCCAATGTAGGGTGTTGATCTCGATGTAGGGCCATTTTGACCCTGGTCATAATCGCAACTTGCGAGGATTTTTTTTGTCCCCATGCAGATCGCGACCACCTGCAGGCTCGCAGTCCCCACCACGAGAGCGTACGAGGGCAGGTGACTGTTGGCAATTTTGGGTACCTTTGGTACATTGCATTTGCTCAAGTGAATAAGTTGTCATTGATGTTAAGAAGCTTTTGAAGGAATTTGATTTGATGTAAAATAATTTGTTTTGATGAAGGTTCGGCATGACAAGTTCGAAAGAAAGTAAGTTGGAAAAATGTCGCGATATCGCGACATGTCGCATTTTCGTGACTTGGGCGGGAGAGAGAAAGATTTTTAGAAAAGTGTCATGATATTGTGACATGTCGCAGTTTCGCGACTCAAAGAGGAGAGAGAATGTTCGAGTCAAAAATGTCATGATTTCGTGACATATTGCAAGGAAGGTTGAACGGACGAAAAAGTGTTGCGATTTCATGACATGTTGCAGGAGAGAGAGTCCGAAAGAAAAAGTGTCACAATTTTGTGACATGATGCAGGAGAGAGAGTTCGAAAGAAAAATTGTCACGATTTCACGACATAATGCAGAAGAGAGAGTCCGAAAGAAAAAGTGTCATGATTTCGTGACATAATGTAGGAGAGAGAGTCCAAAAGAAAAAGTGTCGTGATTTCATGACATAATGCAGGAGAGAGAGTCCGGGAGAAAAAGTGTCGCGATATCACGACATGTCGGGTTTTCACGACCCGAAGAAAAGAAAAGCGCTAAGGAGAAAAAGTGTCACGATTTTGCGACAAGTCAGAAGACAAAGTGGAAGCAAGATAAAGTGTCACGATTTCACGACATGCTACAGATGAAAATGTTCCAAGTAAGAACTGTCGCGATTTCGTGACATGCAGCAAAGGGAAGAGTCTGAAATGAGAATCACGACAGGTTGCAGAGAAGTCGTACAAAAGCTGAAAGTGTCATGATTTCACGACAGGCTGCAAAGAAAACATACGGAAGCTAGAAGTGTCACGATTTTGCGACAAATTCAAGGAGGAAGATCTCAAAGGAGAAAGCATCATGATTTCATGACATGTTCTATTTTCACGGGCATAAGGCAAAGAAAATCACAAGGCAACAAAAGTGTCATGATTTTGCGACATGTTTTTTTTTCGCTAGTGCAAGAAAACAAGAGTGCAAGGAAGACAAAAGTGTCACGATTTCATAACATAAGTGAAGACGAAGTCTGCAGAGGTAGAAGTGTCATGATTTTATGACAAAAGCAGAAAGGAGGTCGATGAAGGGAGAAGTGTCGCGATATCATGACAAAAGCAAAGTTGATGCTGACTAAGTCAGAGGTGTCACGATACCACGACAAGAGCTTAGTGGAAGTTGACAAAGGTAGTTGTGTCGTGATATCGTGACAAAGGCCAAAAGAAGGTATACGGTTGCAAAGGTGTCGTGATATCATGACATGTTGTAGTTTCACGATAGAAGCTATAGAAGATTTGTAGAGGCAGTGAGGCCGACAAAGTTAAATTTGGGCCGACGAAGATTAGGGTTTGCAGCCGACATAGTTTAGGGTTGTGCAGCCGACTAAGATCAAGGTTTTGGTCTTGAAAGTGTTAGTATAAGAGGAGGGTTGTTTTGAGAGTTGTGATGAATCAGATGCGTTGTTGAAGTGCACAAGTTAATTCTACGGTGCGCAAAGTAGTTGGGTGCATCATTTCTACGACATTTGGAGATAGTGTGTAGGCCTTGATGGTTTTGGACAAATCATTGAGAGGGATTGTTGGACAGATTTGAGCAAGCTTTTGTTGAGCTTGTGGAGCAGTTTGGGCAGGTTCTAGTGAGAACTTGCAAAGCAGATCTGAGACAAGTCTTGGTGAAAACTTGGGTGAAGATCAAGAAATCTTTAGTGGAAGCTTGTGAACAAATTATATGAACCATATTTGAGGACCAGTTGAGGACAAATATTGGTGCAGTTTTGAGGACATTTGTGCTAGACCGAAGGACTGTGTTTGGTGCAGATCAGAGAAAGAAAACGAGGACATTTGTGCTAAACCAAAGGACTATGTTTAGTGCAAATTCGAGGACCAGCTTTGGAGGTGATAGAGTTGAGGACAGAGGTCTCCAACCAGAGTAGGGAGGACAGGTGTCTTCTGTGGATAGAGTTCCATTTTCTAAGGGCAGCAGAGGCAGAGGTCTTCTATAGGATCACCAGCCAGAGTAGAGCTAGGGGATTGGTGTCTCCTATGGGTTTGTGCCCACGAATTCGAGATTAGGGGATTGGTGTCTCCTTTGGGTTGGTGCCCATAAACATTGTAATCGGGAAAGGTTTCCCAAAATTTGGATTGATAAAATTTAGTGAAATATTTTATCCATGGACGTAGCCCAATAATTTTGGGTGAACCACGTTAAAGTTGGTGTCACTTTGTGGATGTTTTATGCATTGCTTTGATATTGCTATGGGTATATTGCTTTACTGTTTTGTAATTTAAAATAAAAAGTAAAAAGAGGTCTTATACTTTTCACCCCCCCATCTCAGTATAAGCTTGTGTTCTTCAATTGGTATCAGAGCCAGTGCCTTCGAAAAGTTTAACAGCTTGAAGGAAAAGCTAGCAAAGAACACAATGGATTATTCAAGTGGCAATGTAGCACCTATTCTTGATGGATCAAATTTTGGTCTTTGGAGTGCAAGGATGAAGGTTCATCTAATGGCACTTGGGAATGAGGTTTGGGAAGTGATTGAAGACAGGTACACTATTCTTGAACATGGTCCTTATACTAAAGAAGACAGGCTCCTACATCACAACAATTCAAAAGCAATGAATGCAATCCTGAAAGGTTTATAGAAGGCAGATCTTACCAAGGTGATTCACTGCAAGACAACTAGTGAAATGTGGAAACAGTTGCAGGTGGTTCACACAGGTGATGTAAATGTCCGAAAGGCTAAGTTGAGACACTTCAAAGGCATGTTTGAACAACTCAAGATGAATTATGATGAAAATATTAGTGACTACATGTTTCATATGGTTGAGGTTGTTAACTCCATTAAAGACTTAGGTCTTGAGCTTGTTGAAAATGATGTTTGTGATAATATTTTAAGATCTCTTCCTAATAGATTTAGTGAAAATATTTTTGCTATTGAGGAAGCTAAAGATTTGGATAAGTTGAAAAAGGATGAGCTCCATAGTATACTTGCAACATTTGAGTTGAGAACTCAAGTGAAGGTTGATGTCAAGAAAGAGGCAACTTTCAAGGCTACCAAGAAATCCAAGGGTAAACAGCTTCAAGAGAGTGATGAGTCTTCCAGTGATGAAGAGGCATATTACAACAAGAAAGGCAAGTTCTCTAGAAAGCACAAAAGCATGAAATATATAAGATGTTTCAATTGTGGAAAGTTTAGTCATTATGCTACTGACTGTACTGTTCCCAAGAACAAAAGTGATGAAGATATATAGGATTCTAAGAGCAAGGATTCTGAAAAGCACAAGCATCACAAGAAAAACAAAGATGAGTGTAACAATCAAGGAAAGAGGTATTCTCACAAGCACAAGAAGAGTTTATACCTACACAAAGCAAGTAAGTGTTCTAGTAGTGATAGTAAAAGTTCTTCAAGTGATATTGAAAATGAGATGTTGTTCATATCAGAAAAAGAGGAAGAACCAAAACATAGATTCATTATCATGAAATGTCTTAGATGTGGAAATTTTGGTCACCTTGAGGATGATTGCACAAATAATTATTTGGTTTCTAGTATGTATGAGGATGCTTCAGAAAACTATAAGGAAGATGCATGTATGGTTTTTGAAAAAGGTAGCACCTCTAGTGATAAGAAATTTGAAAAAGGCTTTGATGATTCTGAAAACAAACAAATAAAGGATCTTGAAAGTGAACTTACTAATGCTCTTAGTGTTTTGAAAAAGGAAATAAAGAAGAATGATAGACTCAAGGATAAGTTAGATGAATGTTGTATGGAGAGATATGATCTTATAGAAAGTCTTGACTTCTCTATGGTTAAGATACAAGAACTCAAGGATGAGTTAGATTCTAAGGTTCTTGAGTATAGTGAGTTAGAACATAAAATGGCTTCTTTGAAAGAGGAAACTAAAGAGTACAAGGATAATATTTACAAGTTTCAAGATAGCTCCAAAAAGGTTAAGTCACTCATCAAAGGTCAAAGAAAGACAACGGATAAAACAGGCCTTGGTTTTGTCAAGGAACAAGCTGGAGAGTGTAGTAAGAGACTCCAAAAGGAAGAGAGTTCTGATGAGGAAAGTATTCCAGATTATGAGTCCTTGGATGATAGATGCGCAGAAACAGAAAACAAAATTCATAATGAGAAGAAGAATTTTTCAGGACCCAAGAGGTCGAATAAAGGAAAATTTCATGACAGATGTTTTGCGTGTTACAGGTTTGGTCACATGGCTACACATTGCATGGCTCAAGTGAAGAAGGTGAACGACAATTTCAAAAGCGCTAGTTTCTTTCGAGGGTATTTCTACTCT
Organism: Wollemia nobilis; assembly: GCA_028583015.1. Classification (NCBI taxonomy): domain Eukaryota; kingdom Viridiplantae; phylum Streptophyta; class Pinopsida; order Araucariales; family Araucariaceae; genus Wollemia; species Wollemia nobilis. The sequence continues at coordinate 18,098 of JAQPPZ010004255.1, forward strand.
TGTAAACAGTTCGGGCAGTCTATTGCGAGGTAAATAACATGAACAAGTTTGATCAGAATAGGTTTAGGAAGAACTAGCGGATTCAAAGAAAAAGTATGCCTAAAAGAAATAACATTGTTACTTGTTATAAGTGCAACAATGAAGGTCACACAGCTAGACAGTGTAGATCTAAACTTTCAAGGTACAAGAACAGGAACAGTGGTATAAACAGGTCCAAGGATCAAGGCATGAACAAGAACAGGGATGAGAACAAGAACAAGAATAGTGACAAGAATAGGAATGATAATAGGAACAGGAATGCAGTGATAGGAACAAGAACAGGAATATGGACAAAGAGTTCAAGAAAAGGCCCGACAAGGAAGTTATAGACGCTGATGATGATCAGTTCCTAATGGGAGTTTTACTCCCACCCCAAAATTAATTACCTCATCAGGAGGTGGGGGAGGGACTAAGCTAAGAGGCTCATTCTTAGTCCCGAGCCCCAAAGGTGACCCTTTGCCATTGATGAAAAAGGGGGAGAGATATGAGTAAGGGGGAGAGCTTCAAGTGAAGAGGAAAGCTTCAAGTCAGGGGGAGAAAAACTTCAAAGGAAGATTCTCGATTGTTAGCATAGTTGGTTTCAGTTTTGGCTCTTGAGAAGTGTTTTCAGTAAAGGTTTGCCATCAATGACAAAGGGGGAGATTATTGGCAATTTTGGGTACCTTGGGTACATTGCATTTGCTCAAGTGAATAAGTTGTCATTTATGTCAAAAAGCTTTTGAAGGAATTTGATTTGATGTAAAATAATTTGTTTTGATGAAGGTTCGGCATGACAGGTTCAAAAGAAAGTAAGTTGGAAAAATGTCACGATATCGCGACATGTCGCATTTTCACGACTTGAGCAGGAGAGAGAAAGCTTTTTAGAAAAGTGTCGCGATATCGTGACATGTCGCAGTTTTGTGACTCAAAGAGGAGAGAGAATGTTCAAGTTAGAAATGTCATGATTTTGCGACATATTGCAAGGAAGGTTGAACGGATGAAAAAGTGTCACGATTTCGCGACATGTTGCAGGAGAGAGAGTCCAAAAGAAAAAGTGTCGCAATTTCACGACATGTTGTAGGAGAGAGAGTCCAAAAGAAAAAGTGTCATGATTTCGTGACATAATGTAGGAGAGAGAGTCCGAAAGAAAAAGTGTCACGATTTCGCAACATAATGCAGGAGAGATATTCTGAAATAAAAAGTGTCATGATTTCGTGACATAATGCAGGAGAGAGATTTTGGGAGAAAAAGTGTCGCGATATCTTGAAATGTCGGGTTTTCGTGACCCGAAGGAAAGAAAAGCGCCAAGGAGAAAAAGTGTCACGATTTCGCGACAAGTCAGAAGACAAAGTGGAAGCAATATAAATTGTCACGATTTCACGACATGCTGTAGATGAAAATGTTCCAAGTAAGAACTGTCATGATTTCATGACATGCAGCAAAGGGAAGAGTCTGAAATGAGAAGAGTCGCGATTTCACGACAGGTTGCAGAGAAGTCGTACAAAAGCTGAAAGTGTCATGATTTCGTGACAAGCTGCAAAGAAAACGTACGGAAGCTAGAAGTGTCATGATTTGATGACAAATTCAAGGAGGAAGAGCTCAAAGGTGAAAGTGTCATGATTTCGTGACATGTTCTATTTTCACGGGCGTAAGGCAGAGAAAATCACAAGGCAGCGAAAGTGTCACGATTTCACGACATGTTTCGTTTTCGCTAGTGCAAGTAGACAAGAGTGCAAGGAAGAAAAAAGTGTCACAATTTCATGACAAAAGTGAAGACGAAGTCTGCAGAGGCAGAAGTGTCATGATTTTGTGACAAAAGCAGAAAGGAGGTCGACGAAGGGAGAAGTGTCACGATATCACGACATAAGCAAAGTTGATGCTGACAAAGTTAGAAGTGTCACGATATCACGACAAGAGCTTAGTGGAAGTCGACAAAGGTAGTTGTGTCATGATATCATGACAAAAGCCAAAAGAAGGTATACGGTTGCAAAGGTGTCGCAATATCGCGACATGTAGTTTCGTAGCAGAATCTACAGAAGAGTTGCAGAGGCAGTGAGGTCGACAAAGTTAAATTTGGGCTGACGAAGATTAGGGTTTGCAGCCGACGTAGTTTGGGGTTGTGCAGTCGACTAAGATCAAGGTTTTGGTCTTGAAAGTGTTAGTATAAAAGGAGGACTATTTTGAGAGTTGTGATGAATCAGATGCGTTGTTGAAGTGCGCAAGTTAAGTCTACGATGTGCAAAGAGCGAGTCATGTCGAATCAAGCTAAGTGTGAAGTAGAGTGCATAGAGAGCAAAAAAGCGCAAAGCAATTGGGTGCATCATTTCTATGATGTTTGGAGATAGTGCGCAGGCCTTGATGGTTTTGGACAAATCATTGAGAGGGATTGTTGGACAGATTTGAGCAAGCTTTTGTTGAGCTTATGGAGTAGTTTGGGAAGGTTCTAGTGAGAACTTGCAAAGTAGATCTGAGACAAGTCTTGGTGAAGACTTGGGTGAAGATCAAGCAAGCTTTAGTGGAAGCTTGTGAACAACTTCTTTGAACCATATTTGAGGACCAGTTGAGGATAGATATTGGTGCAGTTTCGAGGACATTTGTGCCAGATCGAAGGATTGTGTTTGGTGCAGATCAGAGAAAGAGAATGAGGAAATTTGTGCTAAACCGAAGGACTATGTTTAGTGCAAATTTGAGGACCAATTTTGGAGGTGATAGAGTTGAGGACAGAGGTCTCTAGCCAGAGCAAGGAGGATAGGTGTCTTCTATGGATAGAGTTCCATTTGCTAAGGGCAGTGGAGGCAGAGGTCTTCTAGAGGATCACCAGCCATAGCAGAGCTAGGGGATTGATGTCTCCTGTGGGTTGGTGCCCATGAATTCGAGATTAGGGGATTGGTGTCTCCTTTGGGTTGGTGCCCATAAACATTGTAATTGGGAAAGGTTTCCCAGAATTTAGATTGATAAAATTTAGTGAAATATTTTATCCATGGACGTAGCCCAGCAATTCTAGGTGAACCACGTTAAATTTGGTGTCACTTTGTGGATGTTTTATGCATTGCTTTGGTATTGTTGTGGGTATATTGCTTTACTATTTTGTAATTTAAAAGAAAAAGTAAAAAGAGGTCTTATACTGTTCACCCCCCCTCTCAGTATAAGCTTGTGTTCTTCAGTGACCCTCATACTCCCCATGGCCTCTTGGACATGAATCTCGAGGTCATGGCAGTAATACCTAGAGGGGATAAGCACCCTCATGTATCCCATGACATATATCCTAAAGCAGGGAACACTTCGAGGGTAGGAGCACCCTCACATTCCCTGTAGACTTGCATGTACCTCGAGGTAAGGAGGTACTGACATGGACCTGCACGCACCCTAAGGTGGTGCAGATCTGACTCAACCAACAACTAGGCAACACGTGCCAATCTGGCCATGTGCCACCTAGCATCTAACTGGGACGAACTTGACTGACACGTGGACTTGACACCTGGATTGGACTTACACGTGGGACTCGACCTGACATGTGGACCTCCCTTGTCATGCCACTTGGCTGTCGATAAAAGGAGGCCCTAACTCAATTGCCCAAAGGAAAACATGAGCATAAGTGCTCGTTGAGGCCTTTAAAGGCTTAAAGGCCTCTACATCCTTTACAGGATGCATGTGGGACTTATCCCACTTATTTCTAAAGAAGCCCATGGGCTTCTTTAAATATCAGGCTTCGCAGCCTGAGAACCGAGTCGTGGGCTTGGTAAGTTGGCCAAGGCAAATGCCTTAGGTCAACAGGAGTCAACAAATCGACTCCCGCACCCGCCATAAGCAAGTTAATATTTTTTTAATGAAAATTTTATAGTTTTTGGCCTAAATTAATATTTTTATTTAAATTTGTATGCTAATTTTTTTTTAAGTGTTTTAAATTAGAATTTTTCATGTTAGTTTTTCATAAGTTATATCAATTTTTTTTAACTATTAAATTGATGTTTTTTATTTAAAATTTTATGTCAAATTTTATTTTAAAAAGCTTTAAAAATTTTATATATATAGCATTTAAATTTATAATACAAATGCCAAAATCCTTATGCAACTAAACCATTTTTGTTCTTTAGTTTTCTCCGCATGTCGAGATAAAGAGACAAGAACCAAAGACACATTTTGTTGCTTACAATTTCATCAAAATTTCCTTGATTTTTTTCATTCTTCTAAGTTTTCATGAATATCAAATCTTGGGTGAGGAAAGCTCTTCGTAGAAAAAGAATCATCAGAAAGAGAAACGAATTACGAAGGCAAACAACACAATCACATTTTCATCGTATGCTTCGTGAATATCATAGATCTATACCTCACTCACTTATCTATACTGATCCATGGAAGGGGTTGGACAGAAGATATGGTCCCATGAGGATTCATGAGCCTTTTGTACCTAATGCACCACCAATTTTTGAGTGTTGAAAACAAAAACCAAGTCGTCGACTGGTCTGGAAGCCTTTCAAACGCGGGTCATGTGTCGACTTGTCTTGAAAGGAGTGCTTGCTTTCTCAATTTTGTAATCATTAAGGGGGGATAGAAGTTACATTTGTGCTTCTATTTTTTGTAAAATTGTAAAGACAAAGGGGGTATTTTATACAATAATAAATGTGCATTGTCATTGTACTCGACACCTTTTTCAAAAATTGGCTTCATTAGGTGCATTTTCGGTTGCATCCAACTCCTATAGTGATAAATAATTTTGGTTGCTCTTTTTTTTATTATTGCACTATACATCATTTTGCAATTAAAAAATCATAAAAATTGAAGAGCACTTCACACTTGAAAACCCAAATTTCACTACAAATCGTGCTACATATTACACAGGTTAAACAAAGTCAATTTTTTAAATAATCCTCACCCAAAGGTCCAAAACTACAAACACCTTGATTTACTCTCTTTTTTTGGCTTAATTACCTCAAGAATTTCATCCTTCTTGAAGGGTGTTATGGCAGGTGGCATTAAATATCCTAGAGAGCACAATCATAAGTATTTCAAAACCTACCCCTTTAATTTGCTCTATTTGTTTGGCTTAAAATCCTCAAACTTTTCATCCCTTGTTAAGGGTTTTAAGGCAGGTGCCATTAAATATCTTATATAAGTAAATTAAACATCTTCCATATACTCTTTTGAGGGTATAGTGCAAGATGCAACCATCTTCGTCCTATAAAATTTGAAACCTTCACCATGGCCATGATTCACAAGTATCTCATTGAGATCCAACTGCTCAAAGGTTTAAATTATTCTGCATAGAATACTAAGATGAAAGCTATCTTAATTATAGAGAATATATGGTCTATAGTGGATGGAAGTGAAACTAGACCTCAATCAACAGGATGAAATCGAACAACATTTGATAAAAAGGATAGAAAACTATATTTAATGATCTTTCTAGCCATTACTGATGATATCCAACCTCATATCAGTGAAGATAAAAATGTTAAGGAGGCATGGGATGCCTTAACAACTATCTTTGCAAGGAAGAATCGATCAACAATTCTTCACCTCTAAACACAGCTTCATACCCTTCATATGAAATCTAGAGAAACAATAGAGCTATTCCTCTATAGAGTGGCAAAATTGAAAATAAAACTGCAATCCTTAGGAGAAAAAGTGGAAGACCAAGTCTTGACCTCTATCATTTTGAGGGCTCTTCCCGACTCCTATAGAATGTTGATCACTTCATTACAAGTCTCTAGAAGGATAGTGACTTTTGTCGAGTTGGTAAATATGCTTCAAACAGAAGAAGCTAATCAACTCCATAGATATGAGGCATATAAAAATGCTCTTTTCTTGAACAGACAAGGTGGTAAGAAAAAGTTGAATCAACAGACAAGGTGGTAAGAAAAAGTTGAATCAACAGCAAGGTTCTTCTTCTAATAAAAACAAGGTTAAAGGCAAAGATACTCAGAATAAGAAGCATTATTGTAAGATTTTCCACAAGGAAACTCATGAAACCAAAAGATATTGGTTTAAGAACAAACCGCCCAATGAACAAGGAAACAAGAAGGGCAAATGCAAACCAAATAACAAGAATACATAGCAATAGGGACACATTGCAGCTGAAGATTCTATTTCAGACTCTGAATGAGCACACAAGGTGCTCATGGCACATACATATTCCCCTAACAAGGACACTATGTGGTACATAGATTTAGGTGCTAGTAACCATATGACTGGCGATAAGTCCTAGTTTGAGACATTTGAGGCTCGAGAAGGTAGAACGGTCACCATTGCTAATGATCCAGCCTATCGAGTTTAGGGAGAAAGAAGTGTTTCTGTCTCCCTTCCAGATGGAGAATTTAAAATTCAAAATGTTCTTTATGTACTAGGCTTGAAAAATAATCTCTTATAAGTTCCACAAATCCTGAACAATCACATGAATGTCAATTTCAAGGTGGACAAAGAAAATAAATGTTGCTTTATCACCAAGAAAGGAAAATCGATAGCAATAGGTTCATACAAACATGGTTTGTTTGTCTTACATGCACTTACCTCAACACATACTACAATGGCAGTAACCATGAAAGATGCCACATCTCTATCGCATAAGAGATTTGGGCATTTAAGTTCAGGATATTTACTAGAACTCAGTAAATATCAAATGGTGAAATAATTACCTACTCTTTCATCTACTTTTCCAATATGCTCAGATTGCTTGTCAGGAAATCAACACAGAGTGCCCTTTGAACCTAGCTCCTTTCGAGATAAGGTACCTTTGGAGTTGGTTCACACAAATTTGTGTGGTCCCATGTCTACTAGTTGTTGAGGAAAAAGGTATTTTCAATTTTTTATCGACGATAACTCACACAAGATGTGGGTCTTCTTCTTGCAATTAAATTTTGAAGCATTTACCTATTTTCCACAATTAAAAAAGCTTGTTGAGAAAGAATTAGGATGCTTCATCAAGACCCTCCATTCAGATCGAGGGGGGGAATACACATCAAAGGAATTTTCCTCATTTTTATAGACTCATGGGATAAAAATATAGTTAACCACAACCTATTCTCCTTAGTCAAATGGAGTTGTTGAGAGAAGAAATCAATCCATTATGGAAATGGTTCGATGTATGCTTAAGGGAGCGAATCTTGAGCAAATTTACTGGGTTGAAGTTATTCAAACTGCAGTATATCTTCTAAATAGAGCGCCCACAAGGGCTCTTGAAGGTATGACTCCTTAGGAAGCATGGAGTGGAAGGAAACCCTCCATATCTCATCTACGGGTATTTGGGTGTAAGCCTTTTATGCATATACCCAAGGAGAAAAGAAATAAATTAGATGAGAAGTCCCTACCATGTGTTTTTCTTGGCTATGATGAATTCTCAAAAGGCTATCGATTGATAGACCCATTTACCAAGAAAATACATGTCAGTAGAGATGTAGTGTTTGATGAAACGTTCACACCTAACACTACATCAGTATACTTTTATGATGAGAAGCAACAGCCACTTCCTTATCCACAACAGAAAAATCCTTCCAAATGGTATACGAGCATAATAAAAGATTCCAAACTGACTTCCCTACCTGATCTTACTCTCAATCGTCCAAAAACACAAAGCATGACTCAACAAGAAAATACTGAAGCATCCACTTCAGTTGATGATCTTTGTGCAGATTTTTAAGACCTTTCTATTGATAAAGAGTTAGCAAGGGAAGATGATATGGAAATATATGAGGAGAGGCTTTAATTATCATCATTTTATGAAAATAAATCTTCTACAGTTGATTAAGCACTTAGAATGCCTCAGTGGAAGGTAGCTATGGATGTAGAACATAACTCCCTCATCAATATTAAAACATGGAATCTGGTATATTTTCCTAAAGGAAAGAAACCCATAGGCTACAAATGGGTTTACAAAGTCAAATATAAAGCAGATGGTACCATAGACAAGCATAAAGCCCGTCTTGTGGTGAAGAGCTATGCTCAAAAGGAAGGCCTTAACTATGAGGAAACCTTTGCTCCTACAACAAGGATGACCACCATTCAAGTTCTTTGTGCTATGGCAGCACAGTTCGGATGGAAATTACATTAGATGGATGTAAAAAGCACCTTTCTAAATGGTGACTTAAAATAAGAGGTATACATGACTCAACCCCTAGGATTTGCTGAGGAAGGCCATGAGCAATAGGTTTGCAAATTGGTCAAATCATTATATGGGCTTAAACAAGCCCCAAGAGCATGGTACATTAAAATGGATAGTCACCTACTGCAACACAAATTCAAGAGAAGTCCATCTGATGCAAATATCTATATCAAGAACACAAGTTCTGAAATAGTGATTCTTGTATTATATGTAGATGATATGATCATCATCGACAATTCAAATAAAATGATTAGCATCATGAAAAATGACTTGAAAGAGTCATTTGATAGGTCTGAGACTTATCCACTACTATCTTGGTCTTGAGATAGAACAGAAGAAGAATCATCTTAGGGTGACTCAACAAAAGTATGCCAAAATTTTAGTAGAAAAATATTGTATGGCTGATTTCAAGCCCAAGGCAACACCGATGGAATTAGGGCTTCAGTTATCATGGTATGATGATTCACCATAGGTAGATGGTACGCTATATAGACAGATGATTGGAAACCTTATCTATCTGACAAATACTAGACCAGACATTACCTATGTTGTAAACTACCTTTCTTAGGGCTTCAATTATCATGGTATGATGATTCACCACAGGTAGATGGTATGCTATATAGACAGATGATTGGAAACCTTATCTATCTGACCAATACTAGACCAGACATTACCTATGTTGTAAACTACCTTTCTCAGTTCATGAAGGAACCAAAAGCCTCTCATTGAAAATCAGCTAAGCATGTTCTTCACTATATTCAAGGTAGTGTAGAATATGGTCTAGAGTACAAGAAGAATAACTCATTCTTCTTATAGAGTTACACTGAATCTGACTATGATGGATCCTTATATGATATAAAATCAACATTAGGATATGTATTTCATCTTGGATCTGGTCCTTTCTCATGGCATAGTAAAAAGCAATAGGTGGTTTCTTTATCTTCAATAGAGGTATAGTATTGCGCTACACGAGGAGCTGTGTGTGAAGCGATATGGTTAAGTCGCATCTTGGCTACCATGGGCCTACCAAAGAAACTTTCTATTCACATATTTTGTGACAACTCAGGTGTTTTAAACTTGGTCAAGAATCCAGTCCATCATGAATGCACAAAACATATTGACACAAATTGTCATTTCATTCGTGATGAAGTTCCTAAACACAAAATCAAGCTCCAATACATTCCCACCGATGAACAAGTCGCTGACATCTTCACCAAGGCACTTGGACGTGTCAAATTTGAGTTGTTCTGAAGTAAAATTTGTATATCAAAGTAATGTAATAAAGGGGGATGTTAGGGTAAAATAGGTAGTATATTGCATTATACTACATAGGTAGATTATTACATTTACTTTTCTAATTTTTAATTTCTACCATGTAGATATTTTGTAATGGTTAATCCTAAATATCCTAGGTAAGAGTTCTAAACCTAACACTCTACCTATGTTAGTGTTCAGTTAGCATGGATATAGAGAGATTAGTTTTCTTTCTATTTTGTAATCTATTTAAATGAATATTTTATTCCTAAAGCAAATGTTAATACAATTATCAATTTTATTAAACCTACCTATCTCCTGATCACAGTATCGATCACCATTCATTACTAAAGAAAATAAAATTGTGTTGAAGTCCCTTAGCCCCCTTACCCCTCAAACCCTAAAAAATATATAGATCATAATTATGAATAGTCATTGTATTTAAAAAAAAATAAAACTAAGTTATGGTCAACACCTTTCATAATGATTATTTATGGTTGGAGTATATATAATTATAATTATAAATTTAATATTTTATATTTTCCCCAAAATATACCAACAACCCAATTATTCTTTTCTTCTAACATTTGTCCCGTATTGTTATAATACCTTCCGGAACTCTTTAGAAGAAACTAGCAAACAATTCCCATCGTTCAAATTTTTTAAAATATATCCTTCACTAAATTGTTTCTTGTATTCAAATAAACATAGAACTACCTATTAATTCCTAATAATTATTTTTAGGTCTTTATAATATTTTATGATACCATTTTCATACTCACCCATTAATTTTTTTAGGCTTAAGTAACTTATATTTTTCAAATTTTTTATTTTTTTTCCATATTTATTTTATTTTCCACAGCAATAATATGTAAATCTAATGATATATTGATTGGTATTTCTTGTTCCACTTTAATATCTACCTATCTATCTATCTTTATCGTTACCTTTAACTTTTTCCTATTTTATTTTTAATAACACGTTCATATTCATAATTCATTATTTTTAAAAATATATATTTTTATATTAAAATGACACTAGCTCCTAAAAAGCTATTTCACCGTACCTCGAACAAAGACTTCGTCATATTGTCCATTAAATTATATGACATTACTTTGATATATACATCTTAGAAAGATAGGTTTGGAAATGAATGGGCCCACTCTTTGGCAAATCCTGCTAAATCTAAAGCGCTTAGCCACTTTAGTAATTGATTCACAGGCGGTGTAATATTCGTTAGAGTTTATTAAAAGTTTCAAATTTATTTATTTTTATTTTTTTTGAGGTCAATGTTCATATAGGAATTTTCATAGAAAGTATTGGAAAAGTAAAAATTATAAGTTATTTAAAGTTGTAAATTTAGTGTTATGGTAAGGGTTTTAGTTTTTTTTAAGGGGTTCAAGGTTTAAACCCCATTTAATACAAGAGAATTGGAACCCCTCATAAAACCCATGTAAACTTTATTATTATTATTATTATTTATTTAATAGGAGAAGTAAAATTCTTGGGTTTTATTCACAAGATCCAAGTTCAAACTTCACTTGGTTTGAAAGGAATGAAACCCTTCATACAAAACTCATGTACATTAAACTCAAGTAAACTTAAATTTTATGTTCAATATTTAAAAAATTCAAACCCCATTAAATATGAAAAAGACTAAAACCTGTGAAAAAAAAAATTATATTATCTTGATTATTCAACTCGTTTTAAATTAAAATACTATGCACTAGCAGTTCAATAAAGGTAAAAAAAAAAATGACATTTCAAACAAATTATTTAATTTGAAAAAAAAAAAAATCATAGCTTGATTATTCGACTCGCTTAAATTAAAACACTATGCACTACCAGTTTAGTAAGGGTAAAAACAATTGACATTTCAAACAAATTATTTAATTATTGTATGAAATGTTCAATTTTAAAACGAAACAACAAGACACAGAGAAACATGACAGAAAATTCATATAATTCAAAACATAACAAAGCAATCGAAAAAACCAAACCGACTAAAGCTTGCAGTCAAATGCCCATTGAATAATCCGCTTACATAAAATAGGACAACTAATGAATTTTTAAATGTTGAAAGAGAATATTCAACAGGCAATAATAAAATGAAAATAGGAATGAGAAGGAAGGAAAATCTTGTGAAGGAAATGTATGACCTTTATTTACTTTCCCATTCCGAAGGAACTCATAACCGTGTCCCTAAGTGCGTGTAATTATGCCCGCTATAGACAAGTCTGGAAAATACCAGGAAATAATCTTGTCCCTAGTGATGAGAGAAGCAGTTAAAAGGCTGAAATAAAGATAGATGGAAGATGGAAGAGTAGGGTGACCGACAGTCTTTTCTACGCACTAATGGCGTTTCTGGACAAGCCATAGACAATTCTTCTGAATATGCTGAAGCTGCCATTCCGTGCATACAGTCGTGCAGTGAGGAGAACACTCAGCTGCACACAGCAGTCGAGAAAGAAAAGCTTCGCAACGTTGGTCTATTTTTCAATTCACCATCGACGAATTGCCGGTCTAACGAGAAAAAGCGCTTGATGATGAAGATGGACAGGAATGGGATGTGCCCCGTTCATAGAGCGGCCATGGAGGGCCGTCACTACATACTGAAGGAGTTTATCCAAGCAATGCCCAATTGCATCAACATTCGTAGTAAAGTCTATAAAAGAGCTTTACATTTTGCTGTCGAACATGGTCAACTTGAGGCGGTAAAGGTACTCTCTGACAAAAACTCTAAAATTGGCAAAAATTGGTGAGCCATGACTACGACGAAGACGGGAATACATTTGTCAACCATTCATGAAGTGGACCCCAGGACATAAAATAAATTATGCTTTATTTCTTCCTTTTTCCCATTTTTTTTATTAATTGAAATTTGAGGCGGTTATCATTTTTAATTTGGGATTATCTGTTTGTTGCTCTACGTTGTGTATGGTTTTAAAATTATTGTAACTATTGAATTTCTATATCTGAATCTAATTTAGATTGTGCTGGAGCTGTTGAAATGGCCTGGGGTCAACGTGAATGCGGTAAACAAAGAAGGCCTGACTGCACTCGACATCGCGGCTCATTCTTCAACAGTATCAGCTCTAGGCGACAGGCGTACCAGGTGTGCAAAGGTTAAAGAATATCTTGAAGCAGTCGGAGGTCGTGGGAGGTATTCACGACAGTCCGAAGGAAATGACAGAAAAATCGTAGATGTGAACACGGTGGTGGCATCTCTGATTGTGACAATCACATTTGCGGCCATCTTTCAAATCCCTGGCGGAAATGAGGATGACAAAAATAGTGCCATGTCCGCAGTTCTTCCTTCCTTTCGATCGTTTTTAATGTTAAATACATCTGCCCGGTTTACTTCCCTTACAGTGATGATCATATGGTTGCTTCGTGAATGATTGCCAGAAGAGCTTCTCTATGATAATTTATCCAGAATGTCCGGCCTGTCGGCAATATGCTTGGGAGTTTCAATCGTCTGTACGGGCCTCGCATACCAAAGTGCATACGTCGCGATCGTACCTCCAGAGGATAAGAAGTCCATACCTGAAAATGAGTACAATATATCAAATTTCTTTCTATTAGTGTAGTCGGGGCAGCAGGCTTTGCACCAATCATACCATGGACTATTTTTTTATGATGGCGGTTTACAAATTTTCTAAATGTGTGTTCACCAGGAAACCATATCCACGCCTGTTTCCAATCTCGGTCTTGTGCACTTGGGTCGCTGCATCAGTGCTCGTGGGTGTGGGCACAGTTCTCTTTTGCCGTGTGTTTTATAATTGCATTATTTAACATTAGAGTTTAGAGGATTATTGTTATGGTCCGTTAATGCAATTGATCAAAACGTGCTTTTATGGTTGGCAATATATTTTGTTTTTTCATCTTCTATAATTAATTTTATTTAAAATAATGATTACAGACTTTTATAACATTTATTTTTTAATAAGTTATGTGGTGTTTTTAACTGAGTCATTTCTATTAAAAAAAACAAAACAATACATTGTTCTTATTACATTTTTAAGAAGTTAATTAAAGCATATTCATATTTGTGTTTTTATCAAATATATTCTCCATCTTCCTCAAAATGCTAAGTTGTCGTAATCAACTCTTTTTTTTAGGAACTAAAAATAGGAACAACCCTTACATGACACATAACTCCAATAGATAGAAGGAAAACAAACATAACAGTCATCCATCAAAGAGGAAATTTATTCAATTATTTTTTTTCTATAGTAGAGTTTCTTCCTCCTCTAGAGTGGCAAGATCTTAGAATGCATTTTTTGGACTTCAAGATCCTGAGGTAATATCTATTTGTAACACATTTTGTAGGATCTTCATTTTAAAAAAACTTGTTAGAAATAAATTATAATACATCATTTGGGTCATGTAAATATACCTTTCTTGGTACATACTTACAACATTAGATTACTTTAGGTGGAAGTTATCTAGCTACTTCATGCAATATAATAAATACACATGTGTCAATGTGCAAGTTGTTCCTTTCACAACTAGGTAGAGTGTTGACCAAGGAACCTATTTTCCTATATAAAGGGCCATAGACATAGAACAAGATATAGTAGTAGGAAGTAGTGTATAACAGTGTGGTGTGATGTAGCAGAGTGTGATGTAATGTGATGGAGTGTGATATGCTCAAAGCTCATTCTTGAACAGTATATTTATTCATGAAGTGTTCATTTCCTCCATAGTTACTTTGTCTACATTTCCATCATTTTTATTTATAGCATATTTTTAGTCATCTCATAGATTTACTTTATTTCATATTATTTTGCATCTTGTGATTGCTATCTTCCATTACATGTTGCATCAAAATCTAACAGTGGTATCATAGGTACTATAGATCAATAGGAATACCACCATTATCATTGAACCTAAGTTTTTGTCTACCTGATGCACCATTGGACCAATAATTGTCAAAATTTCTCAGAATAGTCTAGGTGGTAGAATTAGAGAGAGCCACAAGTAAGGACTAAAAAAATATCTTTTTTTGAAATACTGAGATTGCATATGGCTAGATTCTTTCCACAAAGTTACAAATAAAAAATCATGAAGACTAGGACTCAACATTTGATCCACTAGTTTGATGAATCAGCTAGTGAATTAAACCTAAAGTTTCTTTTATTGTAGGGAATTAATTCTTAGATGATTGGGATACCTCCTACAATAAAAATCTAGGATATTTCAACTTTGTTTCTCGAAGGTTGAAGTGCCTTTATAGTGTAGATATTAGTTGTTGCATGAGAAGAATACTACATAAGAGAATTTTGGAGAAGAATCATGGTGAAGTTGGGAGACAAGAGATCTCCATTGCTAGATTGGGGACTTCACAACTACAAAAGCCTTAATCCAAAAAAAGTCCATAGAAGCCTTTATCCAGAAGAAAAGGCCATAGAAGCCTTGATACTAAAAAGGCCACAAAAGCCTTGATATTGAAGAAAATATCATAGAAACCTTGATACTGAAAAAGTCCACAAAAGCCTTGATCATAAAGAAGAATCTAGAAGAAAGTATCTAATTTAGAAGTAGATTTTAGTACTAATACTTTATTGTAGAGAAAGAAGATTTAGTGAGTTGGGAAAACTTCCTACAAGAAATATAGGAATAGTATCTTCTTCAGAATCAATCCAAAACCTGAAGCAAAAGATATTAGGAGAAGATATCATTGAATAACTTCCATACTTGGAAGAAGAAGAAGGACTAGGAGAGTCTTGCTTGAATCTAGAAGCAGCAAAATTTGAGATCCAGGAGAGAATCATGCCACCAACACTTCCAGAAGCAGAAGGATGACAAAATAAGTTGTAAGATAAAAGGCCTTGGAGATGTCTCTATAAGCATCCAAGAAAAAGGCTTGGAGAGCCTTTTTGAATAAATCATCAAAGGAGTTCCAAGGAGAACTCATTGGAGAAATTCATTATAGGAGGTAGTGAAAGATTTGGGACAATTATTACCATATGACAACAAGCCCAATAAGAAGAATTTTGCAAGGAGTACCAAATCTCAAAATACCTCAAGACATCCAAAACCTTGAGAAGAAGATCATTTTTGAAGTCAGAATTCAAAGAGAAGCTTGAAGGAAAATTTAGATAGAAGAAGCCTACTAAATCTAGGATATTTGGAGATTACCTCTCATAGCAAGAAGGTACTACTTCAAAAACAAATATCTCTTCAAATCTATAACAAAAGGAGGAGACTACAAGAGGAGAACAAACCACCAAAATCCTAGACTCGTAAAAGAGAGTTTGAGACCATATTTTGGTGAAGACAAAGTTTTTCAAGGCAGCCTATAAAGAGTTGCAAGATCTTACTTAAGGCAGCAACTTGGTTATCTTAGACACCAAGATCTACATCCTCTATAGAAGCGGTAAAAAGAGCTTTCAAAAAAATATAAGAAACTATTGGTGTAATTAGATTCATTAATTGGATTACTTATCATATTTTTGTAAGAACCTTAATTTGGAATACAGTTGCAAAAAGGAGAATTGAAGTACAATCTTCAAAAGTGCAAAACGAAAGGTTCCTTTAAGGTTCATTTTCACCTTACGAGTTGATTGGATTTTAGAATTTCAACTATCTATTAACTACCTATCATCTACTTTGGAAAGAAAAAGAAGACTAGCTCCTACTACCTTGCTTATAAGAAAATTGTAGAATAATTCCTAAAGATTTATTTTTTATTATTCTTGATTAGTTGCAGTAAATTGATTAAGTGTATTATTTTTTGAGATTTTACTAGAGTTATAAGGTGAAATTGTTAGTGCATTAAAAGTAAAATATTGCTAGATTCATTTTCACTATTATATTACTCTCAAAAATATTATTGTTTGTGTTTGTGAGAAGGGCACAAAACTAGAATTTTTCAAAGTGTCTAAAGATATTATTAGTCCACAACAATCTACAATATTCAGTGGCCAAGAGAAGCCACCAAATCAGCTCAAATCCTCCAAGCATTGGAGACGAAAGTAGCCATCAAATATTAGAAAAGGAAGCCCCAAATCAAAACTTGGTGAGTCTCAAATTCAAAGCACAATAAGGTTTTTGAAACAAAGATATTGTACAAAAAAGGATCTTATATCAAGTGGTTACAATCTTGAGTTCATTTGTAAAATACCCAATCAAAAAGGGGAATGTTTCTAATAAAAGAGACAACCTCAAAACCTCTACATTGCATTCAAAATTCTACCACAAAACCAAAAATTCAGATTTTAAAGGAGTGCAAAAGAAAGTGCAATAAAGGATATTTTATATTAAAATATATTATGTTGTGTTGCATTATCCTAATCTAGTTTATACAGGGAGAGAAGGAATATTTGAAGGTACCTCAAAGGCAGTATACTCACTGGAAAAAACCAGCCAAAAGTGGTTGTATGCTAGAATCAATACAAGCATAGCACAAGGAGCCACTCAAATTCTCCTCACATTCTAGATGGATGAACTTGCAAAAGATAAAGAGCAAACACAAAGGGAGAAATAGTGTCATTCGAGAGCAACATTATCTACAAAAGGAGGGCATATAACAAATAATAAATGAAGAAAGATTAAAGCACCATTGGAGTGTTTGAAACTCCACATACACTTGCTCAAAATCGATTCTCAAGCCTTAAAATCGTTGCTCCACATCCTATGTAATGTCTCTTTTTAAGAAACAGCTTAAAATCATTGCTCCACATCCTATGTAATGTCCATTTTTAAGAAACAACAAACCCTTACTACGAAAATGTAGAAATTAAGTATAGCAAGGAAATAACTCAGAAATTGCTCATAAAATAACACAAGTATGAGAAAAAATCAGCTAGTATCATATATTAAATATTGCCAAACCAATACAACAGCTCCCCAAAGCTGAACAGATGCAAAAAATCCTCAAAAATGATCCCAAATACAAGCATAGGGTTTGGGGCTGCCAACAAATCTGAAACACATGACACAAATGCTCCCAAAAATGCCACGAACTCCTCATGAATGCCTCTTTTTTTGTATTTTTGATATTTTAGGGCAATAACACCTGTAATGATATTGCCAAGACCTTAACCATGCACCTCCAATGCACTATGGGAATGAGCAAGACCTGCAATATCAACTCATGGAACCTCTAGGGTTTCAATATTCAATTTTGATATCAACATAACATGCCCAAAATGGGACGTCTCACTCACTTATATAGGGTGAGGTTCTAATTTGGATTTGACATCTCTCAACCCTAAAATCACTTAAAGTGCCTTATTACAACATAAAAACATAAATAAACACAACTTAAGTTATGTCTCCTAGTCACATGAATCCCTTTTTCACTTTTATAATTAAGTGTAGGAGACATTTACAAAAATATTTATTTTTGGGACATTAGAAGTCCACCCCCCTCAAATTTCTTGTCCTCAAGAAAATTCAAAGCTGAAGCATCTAAAATTTCTACACCTTACCAAGTAGCATCCTTCATAGGCAAGTCCTTCCACTTCACAAGATATTCTTTGACAGTCCTACTCCTAAGCTTTCTCTCCCTTGTCTCAAGGATCAATTCAGTTTCAAGAATGAGCTTTCCTTCATCATCAAAGGGTGGAAAATCTAAATATGTCTGAATATGTTGGCCCAATGCCTTCTTCAAACAAGAAACATGGAAGACATTATGTATTTTACTTCCACTTGGAAGTTCCAAAGCATATGAAACCTGTCCAACCTTACTCAACACCTTGTAAGGTCCATAAAATTTGGGTTTGAGTGTTTTTGCTCCCCTTATTTTCAATGTAGACTGTTTGTAGGGTTGCAACGTAACATAAACCAAGTCTCCCACCTCAAATGAGTGCTCACTACGCTGCTGATATGCATACTTCTTCTTCTGATTTTGTGTCGTAAGAATATTGTCCTTCAAAGCATTAAGAATATCTTGATTTTCTGTTGCAAAGTCTCTAGCCTTTTGGACCCTTGAATCACCAAAAATAAGATCTGAAAAGTGTGGGGCATCATAACCATAAAGTGCCTTGAATGGAGACATTTTTATGGACATATGATAAGTAGAATTGTAGCAATATTCACCAAGGTGCAACCATTTAACCCATGCCTTTTGTTGACTTGAAACATAATTTCTCAAATATCCTTCAAGCCATTTGTTAACAATTTTAGTTTGCCCATCAGTTTGGGGATGGTAGCTAGTACTAGGGGTCAATTTAGTACCAGATAGCTTAAACAATTCTTGCCAAAATATGCTCAAAAATCTGTTGTCCCTATTACTCACAATGGATTTAGGCAAACCGTGCAATCTGAAAACTTCTTTAAAAAACAAATCAGCAACTTGTATGGTTGTACAAGTTGTTGAAATGACATAGAAATGAGCAAATTTTGTCAATCTATCAACAACAACAAATATGCAATCCTTCATGTATACCTTGGGCAAACCAGTAATGAAGTCCATGGAGATACTTTCCCATTTTTAATTGGGAATAGGAAGTGGCTGAAGTAAAATAGCTGCAAATTCATGTTCCCCCTTGTTTTCTTGGCAAATAACACATTCCAGAACATGCAAGAAGACATCCCTTTTCAAACCCTTCCAATAGAATCTTTCTCTAACCTGTTTGTAATTCTTGTAGAAACCTGGATGGCCTACAAGTGGAGCATCATGCACGGTTGTAATTAAAGCTTGTTTCAACTTTGATTCAGGTACTAAAAACACTCTTCCCTTGCAAAAAATCAGTCCTTCTTTATGGCTGAACCTATCATCTTCAACTTGACCATTTATTAGTTTAGAACAAAAATCATTCTTTGAATATTCAGCCATAATTTTCACCTTCCAATCAACAAAAATAATGGAAAGAGAATGAAAAGTAGGGTGCCTAGAAAGTGCATCAGTAGCTGAATTCTTCTTACCCTTTACAAACTCAATTTTAAAATCATATGATTGCAACTTTGTTACCCATTTATGTTGTCTTTCATTCAGTTCAACTTGCCCCAAGAAGTATTTCAAATTGTTATGATCAGTTTTGACCACAAACTTGCCACACACTAAGTATTTCTTGAATTTGGTCAAGGCATGCATGATAGCTAGCATCTCTTTATCATAGATGCTGAAATTTTTCTCCACATTTGAAAGCTTTCTACTCTCATAAGCAATGGGGCATCCTTGTTGCATAAGTACAGCTCCAACTCCAACACCTGAAGCATCACAAGCAATAGTAAAGCAACAAAAAAATTAGGAATAACAAGTAAAGGAGTGGAAGTCATTACATCTTTCAACTTTAGAAAAGCTAAAAGAGCCTCATTGGACCATGAAAAGGCCCCTTTCTTAGTTAATTCAGTAAGGGGGGCAACCAAAGAAGAAAACCCCTTAATGAACCTCATTTAGTAACTGCATAAACCCATAAAACCCCTCAATTCCATTAGGTTGGATGGTATAGGCCATATTTGTACAGCTGAAACTTTAGTTTGATCAACCTTAAGATGTTTTTGTAGTAAACCTTGAATTTGAGAATGATAGTTGGATGATTTTTTCCCTTCTGAACTGAAAATTACAATTGCCCACTCAACGTCCTTATGCCTTATCATCTTCTCCATTATTTTGTATGAAACCTCCAAAATTTTGCAAGAATATTTTGACCCATTTTCCTTGATTCCTTGCAACACCACATCTTTCCCTTCAAGCACAAATTTCAGTTCTAATTTTTGATAATTAGTAACATAATCACCAAGTGAATACAACCATGCACACCCAAAACCATATGTGGAATACCTCCTAAGGGAAAAACAAAGAATTGTTCATCTACTTCCATGTTGCAAAATTATTTTTTATGTTTCTTTCCACTTTGTTGCATGTGATAAGATCACCATTGCCAATAGAAACATTAAAACTAGGAATGATAGTTGTAGGAAGATTCTTTCTAGTGGCAAACTTCTCATCAACAAAATTGTAAGTAGCACCACCATCTATTAAAACAATAACCTTTTCATCAAAAGATCTACCTAGTACCTTAATAGTGCAAAACTGATTCAGCCCACTTAAAGTGGCTAGGGAACCTTCAGGAACTTCCTCATACTCCCTTTGTGCTTCCTCTTCCAAGAGTGTCTCATCTGCCTCATAAAAATCAATATTATCAGAATCAGAATCAGAATGTAATTCAATGATTTTCATACCTTCTTCTATGCATTTATGATCTCTTTGCCAAGGAGACTTGCAAATGAAACACTTTTTTTGTTTCCTTAGCTCATATTTCTCTTCTTGTGTCAAGCGTGGGCCATTTGGGGGCTTATTAGGTGGATGAAAACCAGATCTGAAACCTTCTCCATGTGTGGGATTCCTGCCATAAAAATTTCTCACATTTCCACCTTACTGCGTGAGGTTTCCTTGTTGCCCATACTGCTATCCAAAAACTATTTTTTTGATTGCAAAAGGTGGTCTAGTAGGTGTATTATGTGCAAAATATTTATGTCTAGGAGGTAAAACAGATTCTAAGGTTAAAACTCTCTTAATGGCATCTTCAAGAGTGGTTGATTCAAAAACTTTAACTAATCCCTTCATGGGTTCCAACAAACCATCCATAAAAAGAAAAATTACCCTCTTGGGTGAAATATTTTGTACCTAAACTGAAATTTGTTCAAACTCCTCCACATAGGCATGAATCGATGAAGTTTGCTTCAAAGTGGCAAGCTCCTTGAAATACTCTTCCACATTCCTCCTTTCAAACCTGTTCAAAACCCTGGTACAAAATTCATCAAATGTATCAATATCACCATGCCCTTGGGTTACTAACCCATGATGCCACCATGAGTAAACACCACCCTCAAGGTGGAGTGTAGCAATCAAAACTGCATCAACTTCATAAATAGGCTCCAAGGTAAAATAAGTCTGTAATTTTTGAAGCCATGCCCTAGCTGTAAGAACATCTTGACCATTAAATGATGGAATGGTCACCTTTTGATGTAAAAAGGGCTTCTTTTTCTCTTATTTAGCCTCAACAACAGATTTACCCATAATATTCAAATATTTATCAAAAGAAACTGCTGCCCTAAAATCCTTAAATTTATTACTATAAGCAACAAACCATTCATCTAATTCATCAGTTACCTCATTTTCCTCCCATGGAGGTGGTGGAACAAGGAACATAGGCTTGGATGGCCTAGGCAAGAGAGTGTGTGAGTTAGATGATGACTCATGCCCATTGTTGTTGCCTCCCCTTTCTCCTTCCCTCATTGTGCCATTTGGGTTGCCCAAAACTACCCTCAATTCTTATTGATTTGTCTCTTGTAAGGACACCATTATTTGCAGCATGTCAAGTAGGGCATCGAATTTTTGCTCAGTCCTATCAACTAGCCTTTGGGGCTCCTCAACCTCTTCCCTGTTTGACATTTCCAAAGCGAGTCTATTTCTCCTAGTAAAATACTGATGAACAGGAGGACGATGCATAAAACCTTATCAAACCCTAAAAATATGGATTTCTGAAATTTTGAAAATTCTGACCACCAAAAAAAAATTTTGAAACCACAAAATTGCAAATTGGTCAAAAGGGTATCCAAATCTGCAATTTTATTTTCTGAAAAAAATCCCTAAAAATCCGTGAATCCCCTAAAAATCCACGATTTTCACTAGGGCACATCTTTTAACCACATAAACACACTTATCACCATGAATAACTGAAAAAACACTGAAAATGTTGAAACTAACCATAGACTGGTAAGATTCTAGCTTTGATACCACTTGTAATGTCCCTTTTAAGAAACATCAAACCCTTACTATGAAAATGCAAAAATTAAGTACAGCAAGGAAATAACTCAGAAATTGCTCATAAAATAACACAAGTATGAGGAAAAATCAGCCAGTATCATATATTAAATATTGCCAAACCAATACAACAACTCCCCAAGGCTGAACAGATGCAAAAACTCCTCAAAAATGACCCCAAATACAAGTGTAGGGTTTGGGGCTGCCAACAGATCTGAAACACATGACACAAATGCTCCCAAAAATACCACGAACTCCTCAAGGCTGAACAGATGCAAAAAATCCTCAAAAATGACCCCAAATACAAGCGTAGGGTTTGGGGCTGCCAACAGATATGAAACACATGACACAAATGCTCCCAAAAATACCACGAACTCCTCATGGATGCCTCTTTTTTTGTATTTTTGATATTTTAGGGCAATAACACCTGCAATGATATTGCCAAGACCCCAACCATGCACCTCCAATGCACTATAGGAATGAGAAAGACCTGCAATCTCAACTCATGGAACCTCTAGTGTTTCAATATTCAATTCTGATATCAACATAACATGCCCAAAATGGGAAGTCTCACTCCCTTATATAGGGTGAGGTTCTAATTTGGATTTTACATATCCCAACCCTAAAATCACTTAAAGTGCCTTATTACAACATAAAAACATAAAACATAAATAAACACAACTTAAGTTATGTCTCCTAGTCACATGAACCCATTTTTCACTTTTATAATTAAGTGTAGGAGACATTTACAAAAATATTTATTTTTGGGACATTACATCCTATCTAGAACATATTGCAAGTGAACGAAAGAAGAGTTGGGGATTTTTAGGGTTAAAGGGATCTCCAAAGGGCCCATTGAACTAGTGATAGAGAGGACGCCCATGAATGAGAAGAAAGTGATATTTTTCATTGAAGGTAAACCCTAATTCTCATCATGCGAGTGCTCATATTCAAGAAAGGAGTTACGCATAATAGGTTGGTGCATTAAGTGTATGGGATACACTTATTCATAGGGATACCAAACACTTTGTTGAATAATGTAACGTTCATAAGTTACTCAAAGGGAGATAATAATTTCTTTGGCACCTTCTACTCCTTAAGCACTCAAAAGTAAATGGACGTGCCACTTGGCACTTCAGATAATAATATTCTCCATTTTAAGGATTTCAACAATCAAGCATAAGGAGTAAGCTTTGTCTCTACATATATCACTTCATTGTCTGCACACATAGGGTTGAGTTGTAGTATGTAAATAAGGTCGTAGAGCCTTCAATGCTCTAGTCAAGCAAAAATGGTGCTAGATTTGGAATGCTACACACAAGGATAAGCTCCAAGTGATTCCATTCGAAGTTACAATCAAAGCATTCAAAGCATTGAAGTTAATATTGTAGCCCTAAATTATCTAAACTGAATGTAGATTATTGGTTGATAAAAGGTAAGGTTCATTCCCATTCTTATGTGTTTTGTTTCCTTTGGAGTTATAAGGATAAAATTAAAGGAATTTTATCATATTGAAATCCATACAT
Organism: Wollemia nobilis; assembly: GCA_028583015.1. NCBI lineage: Eukaryota > Viridiplantae > Streptophyta > Pinopsida > Araucariales > Araucariaceae > Wollemia > Wollemia nobilis. The sequence continues at coordinate 41,712 of JAQPPZ010004255.1, forward strand.
CAAACAAAATATTTTATCAAATCAATATAATATTTTCAATATAAAACCTAGGAGTAATAAGGATTTCTACTGGAATAAATCTTAAATATTTGCAAAAATTATTTTGGTCTAATTTTTCTAGAAATTAGGGAGTTATAAGGGTTACTACATAAAATTAATTTATTGGACATTAGATACACTTAAATTAATTACCAACATGATATTAAAATGATAGGTTTATCATAGAATTTCAAAGGTTGGAAATTTATAAAATTATTGTCTCCAACTTCTCAAAAGGAGACAAAATATCCAATATTAAAACCTCTTTAAAATTTGTAAAGAGTGCTTAGTTCAATAGAAGCAATAAGGGATAATAGAAGTTGATTTTGGTATTTATAAAACTTTACAAAATCAACAAAATATTAAACTATAATTTACAAAAGCACTATATCTTATGCAAAACATAATAGGGAGTCATAAGGTATTCTACAAAACTTGGTAATATCAGCATTTATCAAATATTATCAAGTTACAAAATATAAGCTTTTCTCAAAACCTAAAAAAATCCTTAATAGTATATACTCACATTATTTGGGAGACATAAGGAAGCCTACAAAACTAAGGGATAATAAATGTTTTAACAAATCAAGCTTATATACTTCAATTAGGAATCATATATCCTAATATAGAGAGTTATAAGGTAGACTTCTAAGATTTTTGCAAATTCAAAGAAGGATCTATCATGGATGATATCTTGAGAAATGCTTTCAATAATTAAGAACTATTGCACAAAGTATAATACTAATCTCAAAAATTAATAGATAATCTAGAAAGATACGTGTATCTACCCAATAACGATAAAGAGAAAATTTTCTTATTTCTTAAAGAAGCTAAAGAAGGTAAATTTGCAACATTGATTAGTTATCTTCATGATATTCTCTTCAAAGAATAGTAAAAATCACAAATATTGGTTATATTTTCAACAGAATAATGTCTGATGGTGTATTTATCACTAATTGTGTTTGTACTTACTCAACACAAGGAATAAGATAAAAATAAAGAACAATATTATTGTGATGATAAACTAACTTGTCATGAAGCAAAAATTCTACCAGCACCAATATAGAATCACAAGATAAGAAGAAGGAAAATAAAGAAAATATATGTTAAGAGAAAACATGGCATCATGAACACTAAACCAGATGAACACATACAAAAAGTAGAAAAACCTTCAGCTACAACTTACTTCACATCATATGAAGACACAAATTATTTACTGAACCTGATCACAGTAAACAAAGAAGGAGAATACAAATTCCATTAACCAATGGAAGAAGATCCACATTGAATACTAAAGTCTTCAATACCCAAATAATGTAATACAAGGGGGTGTTAGAAATGGATTATATTACATCATTTGGGTCATTTAAATGTACCTTTCTTGGTATATACTTACGATATTATATTAATTTAGGGGGAAGTTATCTAGTTACTTCATGCAATGTAATAAATACAAAAGTTTCAATGTGCAAGTTGTATATGTGGAAATTATCCGTTGCACAGCTAGGTAGAGTGTTGGACAAGGAACCTATTTTCCTATATAAATGTCCATAGACATAGAGCAAGATATAGCAGTAGAAAGTAGTGTGAAGTAGTGTAGAAAAATTGGGTGTGATGTAGTATATTGTGATGTAATGTGATGAAGTGTGATATGCTCAAAGCTCATTCTTGAGTAGTAGCTTTATTCATGGAGTGTTCATTTTCTCCATAGCTTCTTTGTATACATTTCTACCATTCCTATTTATAGCATATTTTTAGTCATCTTGTAGAGTTATTTTATTTCATATTATTCCATATCTTGTAATTTCTATCTCCCATTACATGTTGCATCAAAAGCTAACAAAACTAACCATATTCAAGTTTCATAATTAGCTTCAAGAATAGCATTTGAGAGGCTAATATTTTCCATGGAACCATCTGGATGGTCTTTAGTAACCATTTGGTTTTTTATCAATGATAATTCAAATTCTTCTTTTGGGTTTGAGTCTTTTGTTGCTTGCATGATTCCTACTGGATAATTGGTGCATATAGAGGATGAGTTTCTTTCTTTTGAACTAGGACATTTGAATATTTTGAATCATTCATATGTAGGGCCTTCTCCTCCACCAAGGGAGCATGATTGGATGACTAGGCATCTCTTCTTCAGGTTGCCATATTGTTGACAACCATAACATATTAGGGAGAAGTTTTAAAATTCAATATTATAGATCTATTCTCCTTTTCTTGAGGATATAGTAATGGATTGAGGCCCAAGAACTAAAACATCCATATAAATAGTAAATCTTGCTTTACTCATATTAATTTTACTGGACAAATTTTCTTCTGTTTGGGTATCCATATATTGGAATGCACTAATAGAATTACCAATCTAGGTGAATATATTCTTTCCCAAAAATTCCACATGTATAATATTTTTATTTATTAACCATTAATTTAAAAATAATATATGAGTTTTAGTTCATAATTTATATACTATACTAAAAAATTAAATTAATTTTCTTATATTTTTTATAATTATTTATAGGAAATTGATTTTATATATACACAATAAATAAATTTATCATAATAATATTATAAAATATTATAAAAGTTACAAAACAAAAACTTTCAAAATTTAAAATTGGGAATAAAAATTTTGTATTTTATAACCTTTAAATATAGTAATCTAAATCAATTAGCATTAGTTTAACTAGTTATATTCCTCAACTTTCAATCATGAGACCTAGATTAGAATCTTACCAAGTGATACATGCATGATTATAAATTTATTGTAATACCACTATGTTGTCATGGTGTAATAGATTGTGGCTCATTTCAATGTGATATAACCCCCCCCCCCCCAAAAAAAAAAAAAAAAAAACCTCTACTTAGCTCAATAATTTTTAAACGAAAGTTGCACATCTTAAACAAAAGTTCAAATCCTACAGGTGAAAATTAAGAAATCAAATAGCATGAGCTCAATCGATTAAAATTCTCAACTTTTAAGGAGGATACCCAAGGTTTAATATTGCAAAATATTTTACATGCATAATTGCTAAGCTATTGTAATACCACTACTGATCATGACATAATATGGGTGTAGCCTATTTAAATATTGTATAACTAGTAAGATATATATAAACTTAAATTTTAAATGACATTATCCTCAATCAATTACATTCCTTGACTATCAAAGAGGTTACCAAGGTTATAATCTTATAAATAAATACATACATATTTTCTAAGATGTTGTAATACCACTATATGGTCATGTTGTAATATGGGTAGGGCTTATTTCAATTCCATGTAATCCATTACACATACGCATATATAACATAAACATCAAACACTTAAGTAAGTGTTAGCTACGAACAAATGAGAGCCAAGAGTGAGAATCAGGGTTATGCATAGTGGCTAATCATTGTTAATTAATGAAAATTTAGATTTTGAAATTTAGAATTGGCTAATAATGGGGACCCTTGAACAGGGCCCATTAGCCAAAAAAATTTGGGTGTAAATTTTTTAGGTAGATTCGCCCAAATTTTATAATAATTGGACCATTTTAAGTTTAAATCTTCAATATTATCCCTAATAATAGTGGATCTTTTCACCTTGAAATTATAAATAATTTTGTATTTCAAAACTTATTCGCCCCATTGTAGACTTCAACACCAACTTATTCATAAAGACTTTTTGAAGAATATATAAAATACCTATGGCTTTTCATTAAGGATGAACTAAATAGAAAGGAACAAAAGCATATTATATAAACCTAGATATGTGTTAGTATGGATACTTCAAAACCTTTTCCATAATTCATTAAGTTTAAATTTAAATCAAGAGAATGAGATGAGCAAGTGAATAGTAAATTGTTGTATTATAATGGTGCAAATGTTATGTGACTTAACATGTAGCAAGAGTTTAAAAAGTAAAAAATATGGAGAAAGACACCAAAAAATTTGGTCATGAGATAAACTTTAAGTTGATTTAAGGAGATCATACTATTGTAGAAGTTGATATAGATCAAGGATATTTCACTCCTATTAAAGAGGAAAATAAAGCCTATCTACAACATTACATAACAAAGGCCACCATAGTGCACTTGCATAAACCATTATTAGAAACAAAAAAGGATATAAGGGACATTTTTGGGATTGACCAAGTGATTTTATGGATCCTTGGAGCATTTTTGGGGTTTGACCAAGCGATTGTAGAATCCTTGGAGCATTTTTGGGATATGGCTCTCTTAGATATGAAATGGTCACAAATGACTGATATTCAAGGGTTCTGTTTCCTTGATACCATCAAGAGAAGCTAGTCGGTATGTCTCGGGTCCTATTTTTCTATCAATGACATATGGACCTAACCAATTTTCTGCAAACTTGTCCCTTAGGTGGGACGAAAAACTAGAGTTCTGCTGGTTTTCCTTCAAAACCAAATCACCAATGCGAAAGTCCCTCAGGTGCACTTTCATGTTGTAAGCTTTCTTAAGTCGCTCTTGATAAATATGTAAATGCTCAAGAGCATTAACGTGTCGTTCGTCAAGCAACGTAAGCTGGTCTAATCGGGCCTGTCGCACAGAGTCATCATCGATGAACTCTTGCATTGATATGCGCAGGGAAGGAATCTCCAAATCTAGAGGCATGACTACCTCGAAACCATACACAAGCAAAAACGGAGTGGCCCTAGTGGGTGTCCGAATGCTAGTGCAATAGGCCCATAGGGCAAGTGGGATTTGAATGTGCCAATCCTTATGACTGTCTACGACGGTCTTTTTAAGGATGGCAACTAGCGTTTTGTTTGACGCTTCTGCTTGCCCATTCGCCTACGGATAATAGGGTGTCAAAAAACTGTGCTGAATCTTGTACTTTGTGGTCAAAGCACGCACATATTTGTTCTTGAAAGGTGTCTCATTATTCGAGACTATTTTGGATGGAATACCAAAATGACATATGATGTTATGCAAAATGAACTCCACAATGCGGGGTCCTGTCATAGAGGTAAGCGGAATCGCTTCCACCCACTTGGTAAAATACTTTGTGGTTGTTATGATAAATGTGTGACGGCCTGATGACGCATGGGAGATATTTCCAATTAGATCAAAGCCCAATTACGAGAACAACCAAGCAGACTGGACTGTCTGCAAGGCCTGAGAAGGTACGTGCATCAAATTGGCATGATGTTGACACTTCACGCACTTCTTGACATAGGTGCAACAATATCGCTCTAAAGATGGCCAATAATAGCCCATGCGAAGAATGTGCTTTGCAATGGCCATACCACTGAAGTGGCCACCACATGTACCATCGTTCGCTTGGGCGACTGCCCAAGTGGACTCTTGCTGGTCCAAGCAATGAAGGAGGATTCCTTCATAGCTACGACGATACAAAATGTCTCCTTTCAAAACATACATAGCCACTTTCTGCTTGAGTGCTCATTTTGCGGCATGAGTCAATCCAAGTGGGAGATTACCTAACTTGAGGTAGTCTCTGATGGGTAAATACCAGTCCTGTTGATCAAAAACCTTGACATTATGAATAACCAATCCCTCTTGAAGTTCATCCCTAGCAAATGCTGAATGGGATAGAACCTGTACGAATAGCATTGTGTTGCTATTAATGGGAGTAGGGGAGAACAAGGACCCCCAGTTGGCGTGTTTCAGATGATCTCGAATTCGAGAGAACTTCTCCGAGGATGGTTCAATATGGATCATGTGGATTCCTAGCGTCAAGTCAGAGCTTGCACGCCCCATCACAGATTGCGATAAGGTTTTGAATTGAATGGTTGTCATATCACTAGAAAGGTCTTGTGGAATTAGTGACCCCAATGAGGCCATTGTGTCCACAAAATGATTCGATGATCGAGGGAGTGCCTCGATGTCATACCACTCAAGTTTTGCCAGGAATTTTTCCACAAGGGCTTTATAAGCCTATAGCACTGGGCATTTGCATTGATATACCCCTTTGACTTGATTGACTATTAACAGCGAATCACCAAAGATATTCAGTCATTTGATGTTCATGGCGATTGCTGTCTGAAGACCTAAGAGCAAGGCTTCATACTCTGCATTATTGTTGGTGCATGGGAAGTTTAATTTAAAAGACAGGGGCATTGGAGCACCCTGCAGTGTGAAGAATACAATTCCCACGCCACCACATTGCTCACATTTAGAACCATCGAAGAAAAGGGTTATGTCGGCCTGTGACTCAGGCTCATCAAAATCTAGCGATTCTAAGACATGGAAGACCCCATCATCGGGTAGTTCTATGACTAGAGGCTAATCGTCTTCAAGAGGAGCCTCTGCTAGTTGATCGGCTATGACTTGTCCTTTGATATATTTTTGTCCAATAAATTCTATGTCAAATTCCGTCAACAACATGATCCATTTCGCCGTGTGACTACTATGATAAGTACGACTCATCATGTATCGCAATGGATTCTCCTTAGACACAACATATGTAGTGTTGCTGAGCATGTAGTGGCGTAGCTTTTTGGTAGCAAACACCACTGCCAAGCAGAGTTTCTCAACATATGCATAGTTAAGTTCGTAACTGACTAGGGTGCGGCTAAGATAGTAAGTAGCCTGTTCCTTGTGAAGTTCATTCTTCTGGGCTAACATGGTGCCCAATGCCACCTCAGTAGCTGAGATGTATAAGAAGAACGGCACTCCTGGTCTAGGTGGTGCCAATACTGGCGACGAAACCAAGTATTGTTTGATCTTGTCAAAGGCTGACTAGCACTCATCATCCCAATGAAATGTAACCCCCTTGTGCAATAATTTGTTCATGGGTCGACACTTGTCAGATAATTGCGCTATAAAGCGTTTAATCGACGCGACCTTTCCCTGTAGACTTTTGAGCTGCTTGATTGTAGTTGGGGGAACCATTTCAAGGATTGCCTTGAATTTATTTGGGTCTACCTTGATTCCTCGCTTTGAGACTATGAAACCCAAGAGTTTTCCAGATGTGACGCCAAATACGCACTTCTTGGGGTTTAGTCTGACTTTATGCTCCATGAGGCGATCAAGGATCTTGCTTAAGTCATCGATATGATTTGAGCGCAATAGAGACTTGGCTAACAAATCATCCATGTAATCTTCCAAAGTTTTGTGCATGTAATCGTGGAAGATATATGTCATGTCACATTGGTAGGTAGCGCCAGCGTTTTTAAGGCCAAAAGGCATGATCTTATAACAAAATGTCCCCCAAGGCGTTGTGAACGCCATTTTTAGTTGGTCTTCAGGATTGATACGAATTTGATTGTATCTTGAGAATCCATACATTAGGGAGAGCATTTCATGACCTGCTGTAGCATCTACCAATGCGTCGATGTTGGGCAAGGGGAAATCATCCTTAGGACTCGCTTTGTTTATATCTCGAAAATCAGTGCATATGCGAATCCTCCCGACGGGATTCTTGATGGGAACCATGTTGGATAGCCATGGTGGATAATCCATGCAGATGACAAACTGTGCATCCAACAACTTTTGCAATTCGTCTTTGACCATCAAGGCCACTGTTGGATGCATCTTACGTAGTTTTTGCTTGACAGGCTTGATTGTCGGATCAAGCGTTAAATTATGCGTGACTAGTCACGGGTCTAGTCCTGGCATATCTTTGTACGACCATGTAAAAACCTCCTTCTTCTCTTTGAGAAGGGCAATGTAGTTGGCTTGCTCTTCGGGGGAAAGACTTACCCCCAGCTTGAGAATCTGTGGATTCGTTAGATCTGTGCCAATATCTACGTCAGTTGTCTCCTCGACTGACATGTGGGATCCGTCCTCCAATTGATGTGGAGTCGGGATCAAATGGATATCATTAGCTAAGTTTAGATCTGCGTTGGGAACCTCGGGTTCCTCTTCAGCCTAAAAAATGTCCTAAGTTGTCCTTGGGGTAAAATGAGGCATTTCATCGAAAGGCCAGTACTATGATGGTGATAAAGGTGAATTGACGCGATCCCAATCGATGGCATCTATGTCTAGATGCAATGACCATGCTGGATCGACTGGATTGTGGATGGGTGCGATCAAATCAATGGAGATCATGTGGATGGAATGAATTCGGTCTTCATTACCATGGGTGTGATAACTTGAATCTTCTAGATGCTCCCTATACTCTGGATCTGGCTCTAGGGGAATGAGCACAAACGGATCGGCCCTATGTGCTAATAGGAGGACAGGGTCTTCCCTCGGCACTGTTGTCATGATAGGGTCTCGGGGTGGATGATGATCATCATGAATTTTGAGCCATGGATCCAACACTTGGTCCCACCTCGCTGGGTCTACCCACCATTCATGCCCTAACCTTATGCCCATCTGTCCCATCAGATCTTCATGAGTTAAAGGGCGATTATGCCATCACGCATGATTGCGATAGATCATATCAGTCTCATCTTCTGAATCAATTTCGGAGATCCAAAAATGTTCATTCTTTTCAACAATTGTTACTTGCAACATTGAGGGTTCTCCTTGTTCCAACAAGTTAATCTGGTCCCATTGCGGTTGTTCCACTCTTGGTGGAGGGACCTGATTCTCTTGACACTGTATTGATTCAATTGGAACCTCTAAGGGGAGTAGCTTCAAAAAGATGTCCGAACACTGTTGATGTTCTCTTTGAGGATTAATGGCCAAACTTTCACCTCTCTCTAGCAAAGGAGAGGGATTACTGTTGTTGCCAAGGGTGTTTGTTGACCATGGGAGGTAGTCTCCCAATGTATATTCTGTATTTGGGTTGGCATAAAGATCTGGTGCCAATCCCCCCTTGTTGCCTATTTCTAGGCCTTGCATATTTTCTACCAAGATATCTAAGGGCGGGGGGGTGGTTGAACCCTACTCCCGACTTATCATATGGCATCTCGATATCTTGGTTGGCAAAGGACACGCATCCCTTGCTCATATCTGCCTAGCCCGTATCCATGCCAATTGCATTGGCCAAGATATGTTAGAGCGAAGTCCGGGTTTGACAAATAGTTGATATTTTCAACAAAAGGCTCTTCATCTTCATCCTTTTGCTTGCATGGTTCAAGACCATGATCAAGGCCCCCATACACAAAATTTGTCTGGTTTGGTGGGTAACCTAGAGGAACAACTGTTCCTATGGGAATGCGAGGTCTCCCCATGTCCTGTACTGATTCTACTATGGGCGTTGCCACAAAATTCTGCACTAAGTACTCCCCCAGGTCCATACTGGCCATTTCAACAGTGATTATTAATGCTTGGGAGGGAGGGAACGGGAGTCCTTCCTAATTCCACTCCATGTTTGGTGTTTTAGGAGTCTCAGCTTCCGTTGTGCTAGGTATTTCCTCTATTGATACCGTTGAAATTGTTGACAACCCCTCTTCTAGGGGCTGAGCCTCTTCCATGATCTGTTTTCCCTTGTCCTTCTGTTTAGCCATGACAGGTGGCATTGGTAGTGAAGGAGCAGATGATGAAGACTCACCTGGTCGGGATTTTGCTATTTTGGTCACCAGTGGTGCCTGCGGTATTGGACCCTGTTTAGATGGATTTAACTAGAAATCCAAATGCGTTGAAGGTAGGGTCGATTGAGGCATTAATTACACCACATTGCAATATTTGAAGGGTTCTAAGTCCATCGGGACTACATGTATTTCTCCTTCAAAAGCATACTTTAGGCACTGGTGAGCGATCGAAGGGACACACTTCATGTCCCTGATCCAAGGCCACCCTAGCAGTATATTGTAAGCCATCTCACCTTCCAACACATGGCACAATGTTGGTATTGTCTTTTGTCCTACCTGGACAGGCAGTAACAACCGTGCTCGACCGTCGAGCATATTACATCGTTGAAAGCTCACAATGTGTATGTGGAGGCTGTGATATGAGAGGCTGGCAGCTTCAAATGTTTTAGTGCTGTAGTGGTAATGATGTTACTAGATGAGCAAGTATCTACCAACACTCTTTTGTACGGGATCCCGTTGACCTACGCGATAACGTGCAGGGGTGGATCTGCCATGTCATTTGATATTGCTTTGACTTCATCCTCTCTAAAGGTAATGACTGGCTCCGTACATCGTTTCACATGTCCCACGAAGTTGTTGAAAGAATTTTCTTCATGAGGTTGTAATTCGATGGCTTTTAACATTTCCATAAGAGCTTCCCTATGAGGTGTTGACTGTTGAATAAGCTCGTAAATGGAAAGCCTAGCCGATGTGGTCCACAAACTCTACGTGAGTTTGGTCCATATTGTGACCTCGGGTCTAGGCGGAGGCAACTGCATAAGGCGTTGTTGAGGCTGTGACGTTGTTGGAACTTCCCTCGTAGCTACCTCGGGGGCAACTGCTGGGTACTTTTTGTTCCTGGTCACTATGCTAATCATTCCCACAAATCCTTGCATGGGAAGATTTTGTCGCACCTCGTTAACCTGGAGAGGTTTTGCCTGTGCCTCGTGGGTAGGCAAAGGGTCCTTGAATACCCCCATTTGTTGATTATTTGGTGCTATGGGGTTGTCCATGGCCAATGTTTTATTGTCGATCAAATCTTGGATTAATCCTTTGAATTTCCAGCATCCATTTAAGTCATGTCCCCTGCGCCTATGGAATCTACAATATAATTCCTCTCTGTATCCCTTAGGATTGGGAGTGTTAGGGTCTACAGTTTGGATCTCTAGAAGGGTGACTAAATTTGCCACTGAAAAGTGGTCAAATAGGGAGTCCCTAGACTCCGTATACAGGGTGAATTGTCACCTAGGGTGACGCTGCTGATTCTGCTCCTGTTTCTTATTATCTCTTTCGTAACTAGGAGGCACTGCCTGGTAATTAGCATTTTGGGGCTACATTTCTTGCACAGGCTTGGGAACATTTATCGCAACTTGGTTAACCGTAGCGGGTTGTGATTGCGTTGTCTCAGTTTTAGTGGTTTTATTCCACTCTTTCTTTTTAGGATTGGCGATTGTGCCTTCGCCTATTTTAATCTCTTCTATAACTTTGGCTTGTGCCAAAGCTTCTTCTAAACTATCGTATTGCTGCAGCAGCAATAGCCCAGAGATTGATTTTAAGCAACTCCATGTAAACATCTGTGTGAGATCAAACATAGGGGGACGGTAGGGTAGCTTAGAAAGCAAAGCCTTCCATCGATTCCTGTATGCTGCCATTGTTTCTTCCTCATATTGCCTGAGGTTGGCCAGATCACTCAGTGATGCCTTCTTCTTTGTGTTGAAGGCAAAGCGTTCAAGAAACGCATCTACTAATTGATCTAGGTTGTTTATGTTGTGTTTGGGTAATTGTGTGAACCAATCCGAGGCAGGGCCTGCGAATGTGGTTATGAAAGTTCTAAGCAACAATGCATCATTATATTGGATGCCAAAGCATTGACTTAGGAACCTTGTGACATGTTCTTGTGCGTCCTCTTCACCTTTAAAGACTTCCAATTGAGGCAACTTGAAATGTTCGGGGTAAAGAGGTGTGGGCACTGAGGGATGCACTGGATGACTGTGGAGATGACGTAACGTGGGCTTTTGATGCCCAGAAGCTTTTGTCTCCATAGACTCCAAAAGCTCTAATAACGCTTTGTATGCATTGAAATATTTTATTTCTTCCTCTTTTGTTTGCTCCCATTGTGAGTTATGGGAGACTAGAGGCCTATGGGGGGGTGGCCGAGTGGCAGCCCTCCCGCCTTGATGGGGCGTTTCGGCCCGTTCTATTTTTGGTTCATACTCCTCATAAACTTCTTGAGGAGTCTCTGGGCGAGACCTATGACCTTGATTGAGTCCCCGCTGAGGGTACCCATCATTATTTCGGGGAGTGGCCTCCCTCTCGGGTCTATAAGGTCTCGGAGGCAAAGCTTGACGAGGTCGCGGAGACCTGTCCTACACCAAAGGATTGTGCCTCTCATATTGTTTTACTCTTTGGGTGTGAGGGGTTGGCACCCTCTCAAGTAGTTTATAGCGCAACTCATCCGCTTCGCGCTGCATGCGCTCTTTATTTAGGTGGTATAAGTACTCTAACTCCTGATGACCTTGCTCAAGCTGCGTGATTCGGGCTTGGCGAGAGACATGTCTGGCGACTATCGGGTCAACTTGGTCTGCCCTCTTTTGCTTAGGAGGCTTAAATGTTTCTCATATGTGTTTGCCTCGATCTTGATGATCTAAAATTTTAATGGGTCGCTTCCATCTATCGAGGTAGGCAGCATGTACTTGAGGCTCTGGCCTTGATGGGTGACCATGATATCTAGCAGGTGCAGAAAAACAAGGTTCCCGCACTATATGTTGTTCCCAAGGAATGCGATGGTCTTCCTCGTACTCCCTTTCATGGGTGTGAAAGGGGCGGGTGGAGTGAGCTCACCCTGTGTAAAGAGCCTTGCGCTCTGGATTTTGTCTTTCTGTTCTGATGGGAGGCAAAGAAGAGGTAGCATATTCACGCTGTCTATCCTCATGGAAACTATGCCTCTCTAGCGCTTCATCGCGTTGCAGCCACTCAGATCTAGCCTCAAGAGGCGGTTGTCTACTTACATTGAGATCTACGTGTAAAGCATCTTCCAAAAAGGGGCTGTGTTGAATAGGTATACTCCAATGAGGAGGGTCCCAATAATTCCTTTTTGATGTGGCCTGATGTGGACTCTCTTGTAGGCCAGACCGCTAAGGCGGTATGGCCAAGTCCTCAGGGCTAAAGCGAAGGCGACTAGTGCCCTCTCTTTGTGCACCTTCCACAGTGTCCGCCCTTGATTGGGCTTGGATACGGGTGTACACCATTGTGGTGCTTCTCTACTATCTAAGCATATTTTTATCTCATTTATGATGATTTTTATTTTTGTCTACACTAAGCAGAAATGAACACACACATACACAAAACCATGATGATCTCTTTTAAGGATTAAATAGTGTGTCCTAAACTGGTTTAGTGCATTTTGATATTTTGTTTTGTTTTTTTAAGTTTTGAAGAACATTTAAATGCATAATGTTGGCTCATATGACTCCCATAAATGGTCGCCCCTTCAATATACCATTGCCGGACCGATATACCAACCTCTCTATATACCCGCCCTTACAAGAGGGAAACTATAGGTACGTGAGAGCAGATGGTATGTGGAACATAGGCGGTACAAAAGGGGGGATTGTCCTATTAATGACACCTACCATAGAAGACTTATCCTCGCATGCATGGGAATCACCCCAGCAACACTCGGTCAGCTTTCGTCAGGATTTACGCCTAACAACAGTGACAATCGGGGAAATGGATGCAAAGCTAAGCCAAGGTGGTGATGAACCCACCATTGGTCTTGCTTAAGGGCTGGGGTTTTATGACCAGCTCCTTGGTTTAATTTTACCATGTGAAGTGTGTGTGGTTATTTTTTTAAAAAATGAAACAGACAGCAAAAAAAAAGAAACTTTCCCTAAGCCACACAAACACTACAAACTGAAAAACAGCAAATAAAAATTTTACGGACGTAAAAAAAAAAAATAAACACAGAAGTTCAGAAAATGACAGGGACAGTTTTAGAACTTTACCTCCTTACCTCCTTTTTCTGCTTAAATCGGCTGTCTTTTCTGTCCAAATCGGCTGTTTCTGATTCGGCCCGGTACCTTTAAGCAAAAAGACGTAAATTTTAATCAGTTTTCGAATCTAAAAAAAAATAGGGGACAGGGTCCCACCGTGATCGCCACTGAAAGCATGAGATTTCGAAAGGAAGAAATACTAAGATGCAATGAAAACAGAACTAGATTGATGCATGAAATAACACGGATATAATCAAATCAAAAGCAGGAGCACAACCCTTTTTATTAATAAGATTATGACTCGGTTACAATACGTCTCCTCAGTTACATATTCTTAGTTACAATCATGATTAATAATCTTCTTTCCGCATGCCCACATGCAAAGTGGGTGGGCCAAAGTATTACCGCCACTTATTGCCTAATGAATCCTTGCTTCTTGCTGTTCTTCCTACGTTCAAAGAAATAGCAAACCGTTTAGTAGCACCTGTGTTAAATGAAACATTTACTTCTTAAAATTAGTGAAATATGTATGCCTAAGATCATTGAAAACAGTGAATAAAATGAATATAAATGACCTGCACATTTAACAGAATAAGCACGTAATGAACGAATAGACTAAAATGACAGAACATAGAACGTAGAACGTAATGCATCTAACAGAATAGCGTAGAACGTAATGCTGCAAATATTCGATAAATTAATCGCTGCAACCTGCTACTCTGACAGAGAACCAAACATATACGAAGGCATGATATATTCGATAGCTATCTTGTGATATATATATTCGAACGCCGTTGCTTACAAGATATATTCGAACATAGAAATGTAAACTATTTAAATACTGTTACTGCAGGATCTATTCGAAAACAACCTAAATTGAATTTAAACTAAGAACGTACGTGGGGTGCCCAAGCGGGCCGCCCCCATTAAAACTCGACTTTGATGCCAATCCACTGGGAATGGGCCCAAAATATAAGATAATGTATTGTCAAAAAATTGGTAGAATACTGTGTCCAATGTCGAATCTGAAGGTCAGATTTACGCTTCTAAAAACCACCCACCAACCTCTCTTTCACAAGAGATTCTGGATGTGAAGAAGGTGAAATCCAAACTGATGCAATCAGGTCTCGGGTTTAGCAGCACTTCGTTCTATTCAAAAAATGCTTGTTAACCTCTTTTTTGGGTGAAAAATCCCACCATTTTATAGACCCATGGGGTCTCTTTGAAAGGGGCACACAGGGATGCCACATGGTGGTCATGCCTTCTTAACAAGGAGGAGACTTCGCCTTGACTAGGGCCTACGTGACTGCCCTTGTGACAGTCTGCTAGCTGCCAATCTGCCCACCTACGTGTGCATGCATAGCAGGCGGCCATAACTAACTGTCCTCGGCTGCCACTTGTCTCACGTCGGCCTCCAGTCATTTTAATGCTGCCTCTGAATGCCTTGATGTCTACCTTGATGTTTGCATTTGAATGTTTTAATGTTGCATCTGATTGGTGGAATGTCACCTTGATGTTTGCCTTTGAATGTTTTAATGTTGCCTCTGATTGGCGGAATGTCGCCTTTGGTTGATCGAAAGTATGCTTAAGCATAATAATGCCGAAGTGTCGCAATATCGCGACGTCGCGATATCGCGACACTTCGGCCGAGGTTCCCTTTTGGGCCTTAGATGTCGTGATTTCGCGACGTCGCGAAATCATGACACCCTCGATCGAAGATCCCTCTCGAGCCTTAGGTGTCACGATTTTGCAACGTCGCGAAATCGCGACACCCTCGGCCGAAGCTCCCTTCGGGCCTTAGGTGTCGCGATTTCGCGACGTCGCAAAATCACGACACCCTCGGCCGAAGCTGCCCTTCGGGCCTTAGGTGTCACGATTTTGCGATGTCGCAAAATCGTGACACCCTCGACCGAAGCCCCCTTGGGGCCTTAGGTGTCACGATTTCGCGACGTTGCAAAATCGCGATGTTGCGATTTCGTGACACCTAAGGCCAAGGTTCCCCTTTGCTTAAGGCTTGCTTGCATTTAAAGTTTTGCTCTTGATTAAGTTTGAAGTTTGCTTTTGATTAACGTTTAAAGTTTGCTTTTGATTAAAGGCTTGAAGTTTGCTTTTGATTAAAGGCTTGAAGTTTGCTTTTGATTAAAGGCTTGTTAAAACGACCAACTTTGCTCTGCTCACTTTTCGACCTTCTAAACTGCTGTGTGAGTGGCTAGGACCACTGTTTGACCTCTGAGGGCTGCCCTGAAAGCTGTGTATGTCAATGCGATCAGTGTTTGTAGTCACTTAATCAGATTGGTGCTGTTTTGGTGTCTACATGTGCATAGAAAAACTTATTGTGCATAGGTTTGTCTTACTCTAAAATTTTATTAGTGTAAGGAATAACTTATATAGCACTTTATTCTTTATGTTTCCCTAGAAACTCTAAAGTACATGGATTTTCCTCCATAATAATTACCTTTTGATGCTACCCTAGAAGCCTAAATTGATATGGATATCTTCCATTATCATTTATTTATTATTTTGCTCTTGAAACCCTAAAGTTAAGGGGAAAATCTCTACAATAATTTTATTTATATTTCAAGGAGAGGATTTGATACTACATGAGGAAAATGAAGATGATTTACCTAGAATAAACTTGACCTCTTTTAAAGCCTTTGTTCTAAAAATTTCCTCCATATATTAACATTTTTAATTCCTTTTAAAATTGAAATTGTATGTCCCTTATATCCTTTTTTGTTTCTAATAATGGTTTATGCAAGTGCACTATGGTGGCCTTTGTTATGTAATGTTGTAGATAGGCTTTATTTTCCTCTTTAATAGGAGTGAAATATCCTTGATCTATATCAACTTCTACAATAGTATGATCTCCTTAAATCAACTTAAAGTTTATCTCATGACCAAATTTTTTGGTGTCTTTCTCCATATTTTTTACTTTTTAAACTCTTGCTACATGTTAAGTCACATAACATTTGCACCATTATAATACAACAATTTACTATTCACTTGCTCATCTCATTCTCTTGATTTAAATTTAAACTTAATGAATTATGGAAAAGGTTTTGAAGTATCCATACTAACACATATCTAGGTTTATATAATATGCTTTTGTTCCTTTCTAGTTAGTTCATCCTTAATGAAAAGCCATAGGTATTTTATATATTCTTCAAAAAGTCTTTATGAATAAGTTGGTGTTGAAGTCTACAATGGGGCGAATAAGTTTTGAAATACAAAATTATTTATAATTTCAAGGTGATAGCAAAATAGGACCCGAGACAAGTTTGCGGCAAATTGGTTAGGTCCATATGTCATTGATAGCAAAATAGGACCCGAGACATACCGACTAGCTTCTCTTGATGGTATCAAGGAAACAGAACCCTTGAATATCAGTCATTTGTGACCATTTCATATCTAAGAGAGCCATATCCCAAAAATGCTCCAAGGATTCTACAATCGCTTGGTCAAACCCCAAAAATGCTCCAAGGATCCATAAAATCACTTGGTCAATCCCAAAAGGCTCCAAGGATTCTTGCAATCGCTTGGTCAATCCCAAAATGCTCCAAGGATTTCCACAATCGCTTGGTCAAAAATCAAGAAAATTCAAAAAAAACAACAAAAATCATCAAAAACAACAAAAATTTGCATCTCATTTCTAGGCATACTCAAATTCATCAATAGAGAGTTCTTATCGCACTTCATCTTCATATTCACAAAAATCAATCCATCAAAAATACAGAAATACATAGATGCATCAAAGCATTGCATCCATACATTGCATATTTGTGGTCGTATAGGTCAAAGGCACCATAAGCTGTAATTGCTCTGCTAGTCCATCTTGTTCCACACTGTTCCATTTTACAAAAACAACAAAAACACCATGCATTACTTTTACCACACTAGAGTTAGTGGTCTTTTAATGTATTAGAGTTTTTCGTGATTCAGTCATCATTTTGCTCTTTAGCCATGTAATGTATCAAGTCAGACAGATTTTATGAAGGTAGAGTTACACTTGAAATACACCTTGTTACGTAACATCCCAACACAAATTAAAACACATAAAAAAATTCCCAAGTTGTGTGAACGAAAGATGAAACCTGTGCAGTAATCCAGGTCACCATAAGTGAAATAGTTATCTTGCTCATCCCCCCATGCGAATGGTTCCAGAATGCTGAGAATTGACAAAAGGACAAGCTCTTACCTATCCACTCACCTCCATATACAGTGGTTTTCACCACTACAAAATTCCAATCATAGTTGGTTCCCAAAGTTGTAAGGATTTGTACTACACATCCCTGCCAAGGATGGGTAGTCATCCCCAAGACCTAAAAGGATCAACACCATTCACAAACAAAATTCCAACAAATCATCATCCTAACACTTTCCATTCACCTTTTGTCTCCAAGTTGTAAGGATTCGTACTATTCGCCCCTAACCAGGATGGGTAGTCATCCCCAAGGCCTAACAGATTAATGCCCTTACTCCATAATCTCCATCATCCCCTTGGTCCCCAACATCGTAAGGATTCATACTATTCACCCCTAACTAGGATGGGTAGTCATCCCCAAGGCCATGAGGATCAAAGCCATTCACAAGCTCAAATTCACAATACTCAAAACACAAAATCAAATAACAGTGGTTATCACCACTATTCAAAATCCTTGCTCAAAAAGAATTAATAAACAGTTATCTTCATCACTATATAGACGAGCAACTTTCCAAATCATTCAGCCAAAAAATATCCTGAACTTGAATCCCTGGAATTCTTAGCATTCGAAAACCATCTAGGTGATCCTCATTACAGGTTTGGTTGATAGCCTATTTGGCAATGGTGGTATCCTACCCGCATGATGACATGTCTGTCACATTCGCTTTGCGTATGTGTAGACCAATGTTTGCATAAGGATGAGCTAGCTTATGGTATCCTAGATAACACCGCAAATTAATCTAACTAAATACAAAAAAGGAGTTAGTGGAGTTAATTAGGTGATCCTCAGTACAGGTTCGGTTGAAAGCCCATCTGGCACTGGTAGTATCTTGAAAAATACCACATAAATGAACTCAATTGCACACAAAGGGATGTGAAATAGCTTGGTCAAAAACAAGTTCGATTCATACCTTGTTCAAAAGTCTTGTAAGATAAAGTACAGTCATGGCTAGTAAGTTAAAACCATCTGAGTCTCAGAAAACCTTAGCTACATTTCTAAACCAATTGCACTACTTTTCATCCTTACAATACCATCAAAAAATACAAAAAAAAAAGAAAAACCACATGTATAAATACAAATTCATCCACACAGAAATCGCCTAAAAGACAAAATAATAGAGTTCTAAATAGTCTATGGTGCCATAGCCAAACACCACAAAGTCCATTCATCCATTTCATTTTTGCATATCACATATAAATCAAAAACATTTGCATTCATCATGCATCCATCAAAATAAATCAACATACAACAATCACATTTATCATAACATATGCATACATCAATATAAAGTAACATGCATCCATCAAACATCAATCATTATGCATAACATAAAATCATAACATATACACAAAGCAAGAAAATCAAAACAACAAAAACATCACAAAATGTAACACAAAAACAAAGCAATAAGCATTGTCGGACACAAGTGCTCTTGCACTTAACCTCTTGGCATAAAAAAAAAAAAAATCGATGTCGAGGATCAAATTGTCACCCTCCTACTTCCCCAAGAAGGCTACCATAGCTGGACCACTCCACGGGAAGACAGGTTTTTGAGGATTTCACCCCATTATGGCATCACCAAAAGGGTTAACACCCACCAAAAATAGGTCCAAATGTCGGGAAATTGCACATGCTTAAACGGTAAAACATCTAAAGGCACCCTTGCACAAGTCATCTTGGGTCAAGCGACTCGTCACTTTTCTCATGAAGGTCATTCCCTCATCGATTTGTCGCTTGAGGGGGTAGTCACACTTAGTCACCAATCAACAAGCACACACCCAATCAAAGTAATGACATGCATTCAAAGAATCATTGACAAAGACAATCACGCTCCTGCTTGGGGCAATAAACAAGCAATCATTAAATTGATCAAACACTTGGAATTCCTGAAGCATAAACACAAGGTTCCCCCTATGGACAAAAGGTTACGCCCTTTGCCTAATCATGACTGATCAATGTCCAAGCTCAAGTCACACCTCACCAAAACAGGTTAACACTTGAAATCAAATTCCTTAGCTCGTCAGAAGAAAGGATTCAAGAATGCATGCCCTTTCCACCATGGGGCATCAAAAGTTGGTTAGGTTACCAAGAAACCCTAATCATTAGTGCTTTGGTTATCTATTTTTGCTCAGCACTACGTCACCCGCAGCGCTTCCCAAAAAGGGGCATCTGTAGACACCAAAATAGCACCAATCTAATTAAGTGACTACAAACATTGATCGCATTGACATACACAGCTTTCAGGGCAGCCCTCAGAGGTCAAACAGTGGTCCTAGCCACTCACACAGCAGTTTAGAAGGTCAAAAAGTGAGCAGAGCAAAGTTGGTCGTTTTAACAAGCCTTTAATCAAAAGCAAACTTCAAGCCTTTAATCAAAAGCAAACTTTAAACGTTAATCAAAAGCAAACTTCAAACTTAATCAAGAGCAAAACTTTAAAAGCAAGCAAGCCTTAAGCAAAGGGGAACCTTGGCCTTAGGTGTCACGAAATCACGACGTCGTGATTTCACGATGTCGTGAAATCGTGACACCTAAGGCCCGAAGGGGGCTTCGGCCGAGGGTGTCGCGATTTCGCGACATCGCAAAATCGTGACACCTAATGCCCAAAGGGCAGCTTCGGCCGAGGGTGTCGCGATTTCGCGACGTCATGAAATCGCGACACCTAAGGCCCGAAGGGCAGCTTCGGCCGAGGGTGTCGCGATTTCGTGACGTCGCGAAATCACGACACCTAAGGCCCGAAGGGCAGCTTCGGCCGAGGGTGTCGCGATTTTGTGATGTCACGAAATCGTGACACCTAAGGCCCGAAGGGAGCTTCAGCCGAGGGTGTCGTGATTTCACGACGTCGTGAAATCGCGACACCTAAGGCCCGAGAGGGAGCTTCGGCCAAGGGTGTCGCAATTTTGCGACGTCACGAAATTGCGACACCTAAGGCCCAAAAGGGAACCTCGGTCGAAGTGTCGTGATATCACAACGTCGCGATATCGCGACACTTCGGCATTATTGTGCTTAAGCATACTTTCGATCAACCAAAGGCGACATTTCGCCAATCAGAGGCAACATTAAAACATTCAAAGGCAAACATCAAGGCGACATTCCGCCAATCAGAGGCAACATTAAAACATTCAAAGGCAAACATCAAGGCAGACATCAAGGCATTCAGAGGCAGCATTAAAACGACTGGAGGCCGACGTGAGACAAGTGGCAGCCGAGGACAGTCAGTTATGGCTGCCTGTTGTGCATGCGCGCGTAGGTGGGCAGATTGGCAGTTAGCAGACTGTCACAAGGGCAGTCACGTAGGCCCTAGTCAAGGCGGAGTCTCCTCCCTATTAAGAAGGCATGATCGCCATGTGGCATCCCTGTGTGCCCCTTTCAAAGAGACCCCGTGGGTCTATAAAACGATGGGCTTTTTTGCCCAGAAAAGAGGTTAACAAGCATTTTTTGAACAGAACGAAGTGCTGCTAAACCCGAGACCCGATTGCATCAGTTTGGATTTCACCTTCTTCACATCCAGAATCTCTTGCGAAAGAGAGGTTGGTGGGTGGTTTTTAGAAGCGTAAATCTGACCTTCAGATCTGACATTGGACACAGTATTCTACCAATTTGTCGACAATACATTATCTTAGATTTTGGGCCCATTCCTAGTGGATTGGCGTCAAATTTGAGTTTTAACGGGGGTGGCCCGCTTGGGCACCCCACGTACGTTCTTAGTTTAAATTCAATTTAGGTTTTTTTCAAATAGATCCTGCAATAACAGTATTTAAATAGTTTACATTTCTATGTTTGATTATATCTTGTAAGCAACCGCGTTCGAATATATATATCACAAGACAGCTATCGAATATATCATGCCTTCGTATATGTTTGGTTCTCTATCAGAGTAGCATGTTGCAACGATTAATTTATCGAATATTTGTAGCATTACGTTCTACGCTATTCTGTTAGATGCATTACGTTCTACGTTCTACGTTCTGTCATTTTAGTCTATTCGTTCATTACGTGCTTATTCTGTTAAATGTGCAGGTCATTTATATTCATTTTATTCACTATTTTCAATGATCTTAGGCATACATCTTTCACTAATTTTAAGAAGTAAATGTTTCATTTTAACACAGGTGCTACTAAACGGTTTGTTGTTTCTTTGAACGCAGGAAGAACAACAAGAAGCAAGGATTCATCAGGCAATAAGCGGCGGCAATACTTTGGCCCGCCCACTTTGCATGTGGGCATGCGGAAAGAAGATTATTAATCATGATTGTAACTGAGAATATGTAACTGAGGAGACGTATTGTAACCGAGTCAGAATCTTATTAATAAAAAGGGTTGTGCTCTTGCTTTTGATTTGATTATATCCGTGTTATTTCATGCATCAATCTAGTTCTGTTTTCATTGCATCTTAGTATTTCTTCCTTTCGGAATATCATGCTTTCAGCACATTAAAATATCAAGGATATTGGTCAAGAATGAAGAAAGGATAGGAGAATCCAAGAAACCAAAACAAATAGAAAATAAAACACAATGAGGTATTGATATGGGAAAACGAAAATAAATAGCACCAAGTTTTCAATAAGTGGGACTAAACCCACAAGTAAAAATAAAATATGATGAAAAAAATGATATTTCATATTAATATGAATATAAATAAGATCCTTATAAAAATACTAAATTATAGAATGACCATAAAATTATAAATCTTTGAGTTGGTTTAAATCACTTTGTTTGACCTAATTAATCTATCATTAAAGACATTAAATGATGATTGTTATATTTAGAACCAAATTAGATGTTTTAGAATGTTAAATATGTTTGTGTATAGATCCAAATTCCTTTGGGAAAATAAATGTAAACCAATATATACTATATAAAAAGTATTACTCTCTTTGGTTCATTTACATCAATGTTTATAATCAATATTGTTAAACCAAATTTATCTATAGTTTTTTTATTGGTTGATAAAATGGGTTTTGAAAGGTTCCCAAAAAATTTTATAATACGACATTAGATAATGGTTTCCATGGACATACCATTCAGAAATAAACATAATTACAATGACTAATATTTTTTAAGGATTGGTGATTACAAATATCAATGTAAATACTATAGACGATTGTCAAACAATCAACATTACCAACATAGTACCAAGATGAATCAAACCAAGCTAAGGGTTGACAATAAGTGGCACAAGTAACCCCAATATGATCATCATGAAGGTTCTCAACAAATATGCTCATGAGGTTATTGGAAAAATTATGGATGTACTAAAAAATAAAATGATGCTTTTCCAATGAACTTTTCCACCTAGGATGATGATGATTGGTTCTCATTGAGGCATTTTTTATATGGACATAGAAACCCGTGAGATAATTAGAACTTAAAAACTCACTATGTTGAATGGAATTGGTTTTCCTTATATCTTTTTACCACCTAGGATGGTGGTTATTGATTTTACAAGTAGCTATTCCTTGGATGTTTACTTTGTATGAGACATTGGACCTATGAAGTTGGATTCTCCAAAGCTTCCATTTGGTGGCCTAGGTCAGCATGCTTGAAGGTGTCCTTGGGAGTTGATTATATATGGTAGCATACATTTCAGAGGGGTCATGCTAGATAAAAGGATTTGCAATGACCATAATCACCAATTATAGATTAAGACTTCCATTTGCATCAATGTGGGAAAGAATACATTGGGGAAAATTGTCATACCAAACTTGCAGGTTGTCCTGTTTGACTCCTTGATTTAAAATGAGTTCAACAACTCTGTTCCCTTTGCGGTACACATGCTGAGTGGAAATAATTCTAAGGCTATCAATTATCTTCAAACTTTCTTGGATCGCATTAAACATGTTCCAAGAAGGCAATTGAATTTTTGAATACATATTACAATATTCATAGAGTCAGTTTCTATGATGAATTTTTTAAACTGAGAGTACTTACAAATGATTAGGCCAAGTTATAGCACACAGGATTCAAAAAAATTGTTGGTCAAAGTGCCTATGAACTTCACAAAAATGCAAAGAATTTTCTCTTGATTGTTTCTTATGATACCAGCTCCTCCAACTCTATCAGGATTTCCTTTAGAGGCCCCGTCTACATTTAGTTTGACCCACCCACTAGGAGAGGGAATCCTCTTGAACACTGGCCTGCCAACTCTTAGAGGACCCTGGGAGGGAGTGTCACTCTAAAAAGTAATAGTTATAAAGAGGGATGATTCCCTCTGGGACTTGGGATTTTCTGATTGGATGAGGCTAGCATTCTCACTAGAAAAATACAAGGCTTGGGAGAACACTGACTTAGCATCTCTAGGACTTGTGCCAAAAATTTTGTTGTTTCTCTCCAACCAAACCTGCCAAATAAAGTGAGAAAAATAAAAAGACCAAAAAGCACAAATTTTTGGGTTCTACAACGGATTTGACCATTGATTACAAGTATCAATACAAGTTTTTGGGTAGACCCAAGAGATATTAACCAACTTGTGAAAGGAAAACAAGACTTCTATGGAAAAGGGGTACTCAAGGAAGATATGGATCACATATTCCCAATTGCATTTGCATAAGACACAGTGGTTAGGGATAACCAATCCTCTTTGCATGAGATTGTCAATGGTCAAAATCTTATTCAGTGAGGTGAGCCAAAAGAAATGGGTGACTTTGGGAATCAACCCTTTCAACCAAATAATTTTGAATTCAGACCAAGGATTGACTTCTTTGCATTGGGCATTGAAACCAGATTTAATAGAGAAGAGCCCATTATCACAAAGGAACCAAAAGAGAGGATCTAACAAATTAGGATTTCTCGGTATAATATTAGTACGTAATATGTTAGAAATGGTATAAAAAGTAGAAGCTTGGGCAATGCTAATATTATTAGAAGGAAAAGGTTTCCGTTTGGCACTGTTAATGTTTCTAGAGAGGAAATTACACACCTTGGAGCCAAACATCCGGTCGATAAGCGGCTTAACACAAATGAGATTTGCAAAACTGATCAAGGGTTGATTACTCAGCCATATGTCCTCCCAAAATTTGATTGAAGTGTCATTATCCAGCTACCACCTGAGCCCATATTTGAGGATGGACCTAGTTTTTATCACAAAATTCTAGAAACATGACCCAAAAGGAAGTGGATCATTACAAAGAAAATGTTGTTGTTAAAGATATTTTCCTTTTATGATGTTAATCTACGTAGCATGCTCATTGTGGATAATAATCCACCCTTACTTTCCAATGAGAGAAGAATTCATTTTGTCAACTTTCCCAAAGCCCAAACCACCCTAGTTTTTCTTTGAGCAAATTTTATCCCAAGCTACTAGGGGTATTTTATTGGTGTTTTAACTCCCTGACCAAAGAAAATTTATTTTCATCTATTCAATATTTTTGTATATAGAGGTCATAGCTTTAAATATGGACAATAAGTAGATCAAAAATCCTTGAAGATAAGCTTACACTAGATTCGCTTTGGCTGCTAGACTGAGAAGACACCCTTTCCAGCCTACCAATTTTCTCTGGATTCTTTCAATAATATTGTTCCATATATTTTCAGGAGTATTTCCATGGAATAATGGCATACCTAAATAAGTAGAAGGAAGACTTGAGATATTGCAATCTATAATTTTGGTAATCTTCTACTACCTATCAATAGGGGTATTCAAAAATACAATTTGCTTTTCTAGAAATTGATTTTTTGCCCTATTGTAATCTAATACGAATTTATTATAGCTTTGATTTCCTTTGATTTAGGAATCGATTCTTTAGTAGCTAATATCTTATCATCGATAAATTTTTGGTACGTAACTAGATGGGAGATTTAGGATAGTTTTATGCCAGATATAGTGCCATTAGAGCATGCAAATTTGAATGCCCTACTTACAAATTTAGAAAGAAATATTATGAAACATGGGTACAAAGGGTCCTCCTATCAGATACCTGGATTGTTTTTTAAATATCCAACTACAGTACCATTTACTATGATAAAAAACCATGCGGTAGATATGCATTCATGTATTAGGGTAATCGACTTTGGGTGAAACCAAACTTTCCCAACATAGCACATAAAAAACTCCATGAAACTCTATGAAAATATTTACTGATATCTAATTTGAGGAATAAGCTTACCTTTTTGTTCTTGGAAGTATAATGGAGTAGTTCATGAATGGTTATAATACCAACAGTTATGAGTCTTCCCTTGACCGAACTACCTTCGGACCAATCAATGATATCAGGTAGAATCTTCTTCATTCTGTTGGCAATAGTTTTAGTCAAAATTTTATAGACAACATTGCATAAGCTAATCGACCTATAGTCAAAAATGGTTCTGCAGTGTTGAGTCTTCAGAACAAGGGTGAGTAAGGTGGAATTGAATTCCCATTGGATGCATTTGTAATATTGGGAAAATTGGATGGATTTAACCACATCAACATAGATAATGTCCCAAAATATTTGGAAAAAACTGGGAGAGAACTCATCGAGGCCAAATTTTTTATCAACGGCCATAGATAACACAACATCCTTAATTTCTTCTATAGAGAATTCAGCCAATAGGTTATTATTATTATAATTGGATATCAGGAAATGAATGTTCTAAATAAGAAGGTTGGTAGTTTGGGAATTACTCAGTTTGGATGCTCCAAGAATATTTTGGAAATGGGCAACAACTTCACATCTCACCTACTCCTCATTTTTTGTATTGGTGTCTTCCAATTTGACCAATTCCTAGGTCTTGTTGATGCTTATGTGTCAGAGAGTAAGAGCATGGAAGTATTTTGTATTAGATTCACCATGTTTCAACTAGAGAGCTCTAGATTTTTGCAACCAAAATATTTCTTGCATGGACAGAATATTGTGAAATTTAGACAAGAGATCTCTTTCTTGATTTCTCAGAAGCTCATGTTGCTCCTCATTGTGGATATGATTTTCAATGACCCGGATCTTGTCAACAATGATTTTTTTAGCTTCAAATAAGTTCCCAAAGGTTTCCAAATTTTTGATGTTGTTTTTGGTATATCGTAGCTTTTGGGTCAAACTTACAATTGGGTTTCTAGGGAAATCTATGCTCCACCAATAAAGCACTCTACCTCTTAAATATGGGTGTTTAATCCACATAGGCTCAAACCAAAAGGGAGACTTGAATGAGCCTAGAGAGTTCAGCCCTTCCAAAACCAATGGATTATGGTTAGACCCAATCTGAGGAAGAGTGTGAAGGGTCGTGTCTCCGAAAGATTAAAAATATTCATGAGAGATAATAATTTTATCTAGCCACATTAATATATGTTGTGACCCTATTCTCCTATTGGTCCAGATGAATTTGTTCTCTTGGAGGTGAATTTCCATCAGACCATTTCTATCAATGAACTCAATAAAATATTCAAAGCTTTGAGGCGAGATAGGAATTCTAACTTTTTTATAATTAGGGTAGTGTAACAAGTTGAAATAACCAATAATCATCAATGGTTTACCCTATAAAACCTAGTACATTGAGCTCATTTAAAATCACAGCTCTTGTCAACTAGACATGGTATTGGGTGCATACACATGAGATAATACCCACTAAGTTTTTGAATCTTTATAAAATAAAGCGATGTTGGTAATCCTATCATATGGCAATAATATGTTCTTATCCACCTTAGAAGGATTCCATAAGCACATGAAGCCACCAAAATCTCCTCTTGTAGGGCTAGAAGTAGCTCCACAATTTTTCCAAATAGCCCTTATAACTCTATCTTGGTAGTTTTCATCAATATTGGTTTCTTGCAAAAAAATTATGGTAGGATTAATATCTTTTCGTATCGATGCAATAAGCCTTTGCATAGTACATCCATTGAGCCCTCTCATATTCCATGAGAGAATATTCATTTAGAAAAAAATTAATATTTCTTTTCTCCTCCATGCGAAGGTGTTGGAGGAGGTTTGGTTCTTTTCCCTTCATCTTTGGAAAACTAATAAAGTTTATGATCCTCAAAATAAGAGAGAATGGTGGTCTGAACACCATTAGCAATTCTCTCATTAGCTTCTTTTCATCTTTGATCTTGCTTTCTAGGTTTCCCTTTTTCCTTTCACATTTCGTGTCAGCTGGAAATTTCTTTTGGTTTCTTGTGGAGGGTTTTCAGGGACTAGGATATTGGTGAGAGATCTCAATACTTTTCTTAGGTGTTATCAAACTATATTTAAGGAAATATTCATTTGCAATGGAGAATATGAGGATAGAAACATTAAGAAAAGGATCTTGTTTGTTCAAGGGTTCATCAAAGTGAGATTGGATAAGGTCTAGGGACTTATTGAATATAGGAATATTTGATGATCCTGATTGAGAAGGGGATTGAAGACTCTCATGGATAGTATAACAGGGTTGAAGGGGGTTTTCTACTAGTTAAAGAATAGGATCCTCTACAAATCCGCTTAAAGGAGAAAAAAAGGATCCTCTACTACTAATTTATCTATAGTTATTTTGTTTTTATAATTAAAATATGATATTTTAACTAGATAAATGTTCCTTTGAATATATAAACATATATGGTTTATTTATATTTTAATATACATCTTACATATATTATGAGATATCTATTTGTATTGTTAATTTTTAATTCAATTTTAAAAAATGAATTGTATAAATAATTTTCACTCCAATATAATAATTTATTATGACATAGCATCAAAGTAAGAATACCACTTATATATGTTACATGAATTATGATTATTTAAATTACTTATAATATTATTGATATTGCTAAAATATAATTAATAGGTATGGAAATTTACAATTGAACTTTACCAAACAAATAAAAATATTTAGAAAATACAAATAATTTTAATGCCATACATTGTCATTTCTAGTGTTTGCATGGTTCACAATAGGGTTGTGCATAGTGGCTATTTATCACCAAATTGACTAAAATGAGGATTTTCAAAATTTGAAATTGGCTAATTTCATGACCTTTCACTCGGAACCATTTGGGGGGTAGGCTCACCCAACCATGATAATTAATTTTTTTTATTATTTTAATTCATCAACCACTTTTACCTAAATGCACAGACCTTTCACCTACAAATTATAAGTAATTTTAATTTTCCTACCAAATTTACCACTTATACCACTAGTATATATGCCTAACATGGTAGTGAAACCCATACACCCAAGAATGGAACACAGGATCGAGAACTCTAAAACTACAAAAGAATATAAGAACCAATGATAAATCCTTGGAACCTATGATGGCTCTACCATTGCCATGAAATGATAGTAGGAACAAAAGTCTACCAACACCAGTAGCATATACTGGTAGCCTATAAAGGTTTCCATTCCCATGAAAGGATGGTATTCTACACTCGGTTCAAAGATACACCAATTTTTTTCTTCAACCCATGGTAGGATATCATTTTCCACATGGTTCGACCAGAACTTTCAAATTCATAAATGTTTTATAATTTATGTAAAAAAACAAGGTAATTCGCCATGCCCTCCTACATGAAGTTGGCTAGGATTCTCCAAGGTTTCAAAATAGATTCACCATTTTTTTCACAAGTACATTTTGGGTCCGACCCCTTATGCATAACCCTGGTTAATAATGTTGGAGAATATTATATTATTTTTTACCTTTCAAGTATCATGTAAATAATTTGTAAATATTTTCTATTTAGCAACCATTAGATGTTTGTCATTATTAGGCAGTCAATAAATGTATCTCTCCTATGATAAATATTAAGAGTAGTATCACCCATGAGATTGAGGAGATAAAGAGTTAGTTGAAGGTAAAATATCAATATACTCTTTCTAAAGGCTATTAATAAGGATAGCATTTGAGGTTGTAGGTGAATCAAATAACACTGCATTATTTTATAATGTAAAGAATTGCAATATTACCATCCATGAGAATATAGTGTGTATATTCATTTTGAAGTCACAGGTTGAATATATATATTTTGCATTGATAAACGTCCTTGGAAGAATCCATATTCATAATTCTGTAGTACTATTTGATAGAAGTTCTTAAGAGTCATATATGTTCCATGGTTCATAAAATATTGATAGAAGTTCTTAGAAGTTTTTGATAAAATGACATTAATAAATGATGTCACCCAAAGTAATTTGTAGGAAGGATAAGAGTCCATTAACAAGTGACATCACCTACAAGAACTTGTACGAAGAAGAATAATCCATTGTAAAATTATGTCTTTGGGAGAAATTTGTAAAAAGGCCCTGATAAGGAAGGATACTTTGAGAATTTTAAGGTTGTAGAAGTAAAATTTGGTAAGGACAAGTGAAGGGTAAATTCAATGAAAGGTGCAAACCAACAAGATCAGTCAAAAGAAAGGTAAAGAAAAATGCATATTGAAGGAGGCTGGCTAAGAGGTAGTAGTAAATGTTTAAATAGAACACATAGGTTGATCAAATTTCACAATGGAATGTGAAGATATTTTAACATGTTTAGAAATTTCAGCCCCTTTGAAGATTAGAGGCAAAAACTCAAGGATAAAATATCCAAGGTAAATTCATTCCCAAAGGCATACAATACAAAGGTTAATTTTAAGATAGTTTGATAAAATAAAAGGTTGGTACCTACATTAAAGTGATAAATTAGAATATGGTAAATTAAAATTGAGAAATTATTTATGAAAGAATAAATATTAAAATGAGAAAGCTCAAGTGATCTTTTATAAGATGTATTTTTGCAAAGTAATTTTTTAAAAGTAATATTTAAAAGGAATTTCTAGAAAGAAAAAGAGATATTAAAGATTAATTTAGGAAAGGAAATTGAAGATAAAATTTTGAGCACACTTTATAAGGTATGAAATATTTTTGCTCTGAAGTTCATTGAAATATTGAAATAAAATAATTAGGAAGTTAAATAAATTATAAATAATATTTTAATATGATAATTTTTTCAAAGAAGAGACAAGGAAAATTTTAAATAATTAAACTTAGAAAATTATTTATTGAATTCCATAAGGTTCATTTTCATGATAATTAAAACGAAATTTATGAATGAAAATTTTATTGGTCTATAAGGAGTTTTTAATGTGAATTTATTTAAATTAGAAGGGAAGACAATAATTAGAAGAGTCAAGAAAAAAAGCAAAAAGGAATCCTTGAGAAGAAATTTATATCAAAAAGTATAATGAAGAAAAATATTGAAAAAAAATCATAGTAAATTAATTAGGAAGCCAAAAGGTTTTATACTTGGTAATTAAAAGAATTTTAATTTTCAATCATTCAAGCAAATTTCAAAAGAATTGAGATAAAGAAAAAGTGAACATTAATTAACGAATTCTAAATTTATTTGAAGGATAAACATAATAACTCAAGGATTTTTTTACAAGGAGTATTAATTTTATCTTCATCAAGAATCCCTATCACAAGGTCTCGTTTGTTTGAAGAACCTAATTTCATTAGAAGAGGATATAAAAAACAAATAAAATTTTGTGATGAAGAAGAACATATTAAATTGTGTCAAACCACCACATTCATTCAATAAAAAAAAATGAAATATGGTATAGGAAATTCAGTTATAATAATTTGTATATTTATTTAGAAGGAATTAATCATATGATTGGAAATCTACATTTGTTTGATTCACTTCAAGCAAAATTAACTATACCTATCAAAATTGTTAATGATAAAATCTATCAAGTCTAGGAAGTAGGCAATGCTTCACTCAACCTATATTTTCTTAAATGCACACTACAAAATGTACTTTATGTTCTTGTATTAGCTAATAACTTGAAATTAGGGTCACAATTATTGTATAAGGGTAAAACAATTGAAGCCAAGGTTGTCAATGGAAGAAAAAATATTTCATTAAATGACAAGGAGAGCTTGAAGGCTTTGGTTATTTCAAAAATTGCATATTTTCTTTAGATATGATAACACTCTCTCTTAAACAATTAAATTATCTACTACAATGAGGGAAATATCAATCACAAAGAAAAAACAAAAGTCATCAAAGTAAATTTATTGAACACATGACTCAAATAGTTAAGAAAATAAATCAAGATTGCATGGTAATAAAAGACAACTCAATACAAAATGGTAATAAATACCTCAAAGAAATGGAAAATACATTAAAAGTAGCTTTATGTTGATAATATTATATTATTTGGTGTTTTTATAATTATTTAGAATAGGGAGTGTTAACTATTTAGGTATATAGGATGCGTTAAGTGCACAAGTGTGAGTTGCAAGTGTAAAGTGTCACGTGAGTAAGTAAAGATTCATATGAGATGTACATGAGAGTTATGCACTAATGAGAGAGATTTTATTATGAGAGAAAAGGGAAGGTCAAGAGATATGCATGTGAAAAACCACAACTAATTATATATTGTTGATAAAGCATTGAAAAAAGTATTGAACTAACATAGCTTCATTCATCCTATTGTAGATATTTATCAATAATATTATTGTATTTTATGTGTGAATTATTATAAGCATTAGTTTTTCAACTTGGCTAGTATACCACTTTTTTTTATTGGGTCCAAATTATAACATGGTATCAAAGATACGATGAGAGATTGAATGTGAATATTGAAGATTGAAAGAGGATATATTATGGAACAAGTTTTGAAGATCAAGTACAATTTTGGACAAGCAAATATTTGAATGTGTGAAGACTAAAGAAGCAATAATGAAGAATGTTTGAAGTGAAGAGATTGAAAAAATATTGAAGACTAGAGAAGAAGAGGAAGAAGAAAGAAGATTGAAAGCAGAGAATATTGAATATTTGAGATCACCCAAAGTGTAGATGAAAAGAAGAATTATGAGGTAGGATAGATTTGATTTGAAGAAGCAATTTTTTTAAAATTATTATAGAGAAGTTTATTGGAGGAAGGAATAATGTTTTAGGATATTATCCTCAATAATATATTTTCCTCCATTCAATTTGAGATTGATATTATGCACAAGTATTATTTGGTATTTGGTTCTTTGACTTTAGAGCATTATTTTTTATTTTTTGGTAAGTTAATAGGATTATATTAATGTGATAATTTGAAAGGCACCCTAATGGCTTGGTACAAAAGCTGCATCTAAGGATGCAGGAACCAAAATCAAAACATTAAATCTAGACTAAGCATAATCCTTATGAATAAAAAGGAAAACATTCAAACACACCAGAATAGAACCAAATGTTCCAATACAGCAAAAATAAAGAAACAAAGGTTATCCCTAAAGTAATTATTTGGTTGTTGTATCCTTAGTTTCATCCTTCTTAGCTTATTTAGGGACTTCCTTGAAGAATCCCTTAGCGATTTCCACCATCGCATCCTCCTTGTTTTTGACTCCAGCATTGGCATCAGTGGTTTTCCTATTGGATAGATCCTCATGGTAATTTGTGTAGAATAATAATAGGTGGAGAGCATTTTTGTGTTCCTTCATATGATGAATTGTGGTAGTGCATGAGGCAACTACATTATCCATATGAGTAATGGTGGTAGTGCTCATCTTGATGATATATTCCTTTAGTAGCTTAAGCATCGGGTCCTCACGATCATCCTCAGGAGTGTTGTCATGATTTTTTTGTTGGTTCAAGATGAATCTATGCTTTAGGTACTGATAGCTTATCATAGGGACATGATGGTCCTCCAGCTTATCATTCATTTTGACCAACTAATATGCATCCTTTGAACTGCCACCAAATTTCCTCTTCTTGGATCCTCTTGAACTTGAAGGAGTGGTAGATGCTTCTTCCTCTATTGTTTTTTTAGAATCTGTTTATTGTTCTGGTATGGGAATATTGCCTTTCACTAATTTCTTGATCAAATATTTGTAAATCACCTTGAAGAGACCCTAATGAGAATTCCAAGCCTCATCCTTCTTAGTGTGAGCCACATCAATGGAATACTCCATGGATAAATACAAATACTCTCGGATATTTATGGGCTTCACTTTCCTGAAGTGATTAAAGAATGCAATGTGAAAAATTCATAGTGGATAACTCATGTTGTCAACCGTGATGTACTCCATCACAAGTTTCATAACTTCTTTCCACGATGGAGGTAATTCCTCTGTGATCATCCTTGGTTAGATAATCTTGTGAAGACTAGATTTTGGTTCAAATTCCCTTAGCTCTATGTCCCAATTATGTTTATCCCTATGAAAAATTATGCCTGTCAAAGGTTGTCCTATAATTTTAGCTAGGATTTGGAGATAAACTTTAAAATTGAGTCCATGAATTATGACAACTCCTTTCTCCCAAGTGGAAGAAAAATGTGTGTTAACATCCTAATCTATCCAAAAAAATTATTGTAGAAAAGGCATAAATCCTCGAGTAGTCATGATCACCGCCGCAACTGGTTCAATATGAAGGGTCTCAAGGTCAACAAAGCCCATGGTGATGAGGTTGCATATCTATGGGATAAATGGAAATATAGAAATCTCTAACAAGGATACTATAACAACATCAAGTAGAGTAGTATATTTGGATTGATATTGGGATTTTGAAATAGGTACAAATCTTGGGCATTTTTACAAGCTTTGCCACATCCTCAAGCTATAACAATTGCTTGGAAAGAGCAATACCAACCTAGATCTAGTAACAATGGAATGGATCTTATTAGAATATTAATTCCCAAAGTGTCTAGCACCGTCAATTTGTGCCATGCTAGAACATGATTGATCCATTGGGTAGGCTAAATATTTTGGAACTAAAATATTGCAAGGAAAAGTGTGAGACCCAAGCATTGAAAAAAGGCAAAAGGATCCATCGAAAAATGGTGTAAATAAGGTGATGAGGACAAGGAGGCATGTGAAATAAAAGAGCAATGAAGTGGAGTGATGTTTTGACATGCAGATGGGATTTTAAAAGAAGCGGGAAAGGTGGTGCATTGAATGACGGTGAAATAAAAAATGAGGACACTCATGATGACTAGCTATAGTAATAGTCCAATCATGTTTGGAAATGTTTAAAATTTAAAAATTGGTGCTACAAACATCATTGACATTTTGACTTGGAAAAACCCTAAAGATAGTGCAGAAAGAGGCCTCAATGGCATTGAGATAACTAATGACAATTTACCTTGAGGAAAACACAATATTCATGTGAGATATGATCCTAGTGGCACGAAGTTTCATATTGATAATTTGAGCTAGGGAAAATAAATCCTTCATGCAAAAATTAAAAGCTGATTAAAATAAATAATAAGTTGTCAATCATTTTACACTTTCTCTTTCATAGAAATTTTGTTAACCTCCTGTGGAAGGATATCGGACCACGTCATTAAACTATGAGCAATGACTCCAATGTTTGCTAACTTGTCTGTCACTCTGTTTACTTCCCTGAAAGTGTGCTGGATGATGACCTCTTATTGATGAGGGATCGAGTTTCTGGCATCTTCAATGTAGTTTCTAAGTCTCCAAGTAGAGGTTTTAGAATTATTCAAGTAATTTACTATATTTAAATAATCCCCTTCAACAATGATATTACCAAGAAATTATTTGATCAATGAAAGACCCCTTCAAAGAGCTCTTGCTTTAGCTATGTTATTTGACTGTTAACCTAGACACTCAATAAAGGTAAATATAGGATTTCCTTTGTGATCCCTAAGAATCCCTCCTACTCCTGCTCTTCCAGGATTGCCTTTGGCTACCCCATAAAAATTTAATTTTACCCATACTTGCGGGGGAAGACTCCACTTGATGTTTTTCCTAGAAATATGAGAATAATTAGAGTTGAGTATATCCAAGGAAATGTGTAAGGAATCTAGTAATGAGGATTCAAACCTAGAAATTTGGTGAATATCATTTGGGATGATGAGTGCATTCTCTTTAGCATAGAAATTATGTTTTGGATGACAAACCAGGAAAAAAAGGAGACTTTTGGGTTAAGTTTTTGGTCCACACTAATTTGAAAGGAATTAAGATTTCCTCAATTGTTAGGAGTTGATAAGCTGACTTAATAGTGAATTCCCCTATATTTTATGGTTCTCAAATGACCTAATCCCTAACATTTATTGAGGGTAGAGCATAGGAAAAAGTAAAGCCTCTAAAGAGTTTATTTTAGCTGATAGGATAGGGCATTGTATCCTTTTCCACCAGTGAGTATTATTGGATAAAGTCAAGAAATCAGAATTATTTTTCATTTCATCTCATGCTAAATTTTTTATTTCATACTCTTGGAGTATTTTGACTAATTTTTACTACAAGATATGGTTTTGTTTATCACTTGAAGATAAGTGACTAAAATTTTGAATGTATCTAGAATTGCTATTAATATCACTTGAACAAGAAACTTCTCTTCTACTTTTTCTTCCATTGTTTTTAGTTTGGATTTTAATTCTACTACTCTTCTAGGAAATTATTCCACACTCTCTCCATATTAAACCTTTAAATAATACACTAGTGATTAAATATTGTAACTTATTTTTTCCATGTATTTTTAAGTTTTTGAATTACTTATGTGTGCCTGAATTTTGAAAAATATGTCAAACATAATTAACATAAGAGATTTAGCATCATCACATTTAAATTTTTATTTTATAGTTTCATCATCTTCTTGAACATCTCTTTTTTTCATTTACAAATCCCAAAGTTTTTTAACAATGAGTATTGATTTCATTTTGTTCTTCCATGGGATAAAATTTGGTCCTTTTAGTGTTGGAAATATTGATCATATTCAGTTATCATTGATGTCAATAGTTGTCATTGATGTCAAAGGCTTGATGTCAAAAAGAGCATGGTATAAATGGCAGAATATTCTTCAAAAGGGATGAGTTTACAAGGTTGGTAAATGGAAAGCAAGGTAAATATGTTTAAGGATTATAATATTTAAATATTATATTTAAATATTATAAAGAGAGTTTATAAAGGCCTAAGGACAAAGTTTTATAAAAGGAAGGCCAAAGGTTTTCAAAGGAAGGACAAAGGTTTATTCACACTAAATCAAGGTTGGGCCACTAAAGGTTTTTATCATGGCAAGGGTTTAAAAAGGGAGTTAACCTTATAATATTTAAATTAAAAATTTAAATATTATAACCATGCATTTTGGTGCCAACGTTCAAACAAAAGTATTAAAGTTTCAAAAGTATCAATGTCATCTAAAACCAAGGTGTGCTTATATATACATAATGTTTTATCCACTTTTGATGATGAGAAATATCGAACACGCAATCAAGGATAATATTTGGGTTAGCAAGCGAATGGTAGAAGTGAAGGAACAAAAATTAAGATAAATCTCTAAAAGTTTTCTTTTGGGACATGCCTGATGGTGTAGACTAGTTGGTAAATAGCCTTGTGTGAGGACGTTGCGTGAGAGAAGGTTAGCTGGCCTTGTGTGAGGACGTATTACATTTTGGGAAGTGTGACGAACAATAATACAAAGGAGTTAGTGTGGTTTTGAAGTCTTGTACGCCTGGTTATCCCAAGTGGTCATGATCAGTGTTTGGGCACTAAAGGTCAGAGGTTCAATTCTCATCCGCATCAGCAAAAGTTTTATGTGAGGTATTTATAAATTTTTTACTACTATTTGCAAATAGGAGTCATAAGGGGTGTGTGTTATAAAGTCTTTTATCATGCAAATAGGAGTCATAAGGGGTGTGTGTTATAAAGTCTTTTATTTTACAAATAGGAGTCATAAAGGGTGTATGTAATGAGGACTTTTATTTTACAAATATTATAAAGAGGAAATATAAGGGATATATTTTGCATGATTGAAAGAGGGAATATAAGGGATATTTTTGCATGTGAGAAAAGGGGATATAAGGTGTATTGTGGATTGTTTTGAAATTGTAATTGTTGCATTTTAGAGAGGAGACATAAGGTGTATTGAGGCTTTTTGTTGATTGTATTTTTGCATGATATTTTGAGGGTTTTGGTTTATTCTTAAGAGCTTTATCTTGTGAAACCAAAAAGGAGTTATAGGACATTATTTTCAGGTATTCTTGTGCACATATTTTGAAAGGGTTTTATGTGGATTATTTGAAAAGGATTTTTGCTAACTTGTTTTGAAGTGGCCAAAGAAAGGGAGTTATTTTGAGACAGGTTTTTGAGAGCACATTGTCATCAAGGCAGTTTTAGAGGTATGTTATTTTAACTCCTTCTTAGAGTGGCTTGTTTTAAAGAAAATAGTTTCAACTCATGATGTGGAGATATAAGGACTAATTTTATGTGCATTGCTGGAAATATAAGTGCTTGAGTGTGAAAGCAAAGTTGTGCATAATTGTTGAATAAAATTGGAAACTTATGTGCTAGGGTTTGTGAACAAGTTGTGCATCATTAATGAAAGAAAGTGGAAACATATGTGTTAGGTTTTGTGAAAAATTTATGCATTATTGTGATTGTTATTGAGAGCGCATTTGCAAGGATTAAAGACTCATTTTTGAAATTAAACCTATGCATTGTTTATGTTTAAAATTGGAAACAAACTGATGAAAATTATAGATCAGTTTTGAAAGTAAACTTGTGCATTGGTTCTAAGTGATATTGGAAATAAAAGGGCAAGTGTTATAGATCAGTTTTGTGAAGAAAATTTGTGCATATTCATGATTGACTTTGTGAGTAGATAAAAAGAATAGACTTGTGGATTGTTCATAATTGACATTGTGAGTAGATGAGAAAGACTTGTGCATTGTGAAGTAAAGGTGCAAATCAACAAATACTAGGCCAGTTCTCAAGTGCTAGACTAGATCTACCTTTAGAATGAAATAAATGTGAGATATGTGAAAGCGAAAGACTTAATGAATGTGAAGAACATATTGAGAATTTGTTAGTGCATATCATTCTCTATATGTTCAAAGGTTAAACAAATTTTGGGTAGAATATTTCTAAACTACAATTATTTGTATATAAGAATTGGGAATATTTGAGCATGTGTTATGATAAAAATTGAGTATGTGTTATGAGTACATTTGAGTAGAGTTGAGAGCAGGTTTTGGTGAGCATATTTGTGCAAGCCTTGGGTGTAGGCTTGGAGTAAATTTTAGCAGTGTTGAGAAGCAAGTATTGGTAAGTAGATTTGTGCAAGCCTTGAGTGTAAGCTTGGAGTATATTTGAGAAGAGTTGAGAGTAGTTTTTGATGAGAAAATTTGAGCAAGCCTTGTGTGTAGGCTTGGAGTAGATTTGAGCAGAGTTAAGAGCAGGTTTTGGTGAAGCAGATTTGAGAAAGTCTTGTGTGTAGACTTGGAGCAAATCTGAGCAGAGTTGAGAGTAAGTATTGGAGTAGAATTGAGCAAGCCTCGTGTAAATAATTCTAGCAGAGTAAAGCATAGGATATTGAGGTATCCTATGTATAGAGGTCCACAAACCATAGTAGATGGGATTAATGTCTTTTGTAGATATAGGTCCATAAACCATAGCAGAGGGTATTAAGGTCTCCTATGGATAGAAGTACACAAACCATAGCATAGGGTATTGAGGTATCTAGTGGATAGAGGTCCATGAAACAGAGTAGAGTATATTGGTGTCTCTAGTGGATAGAGGTCCATGAAACAGAGTAGAGAATATTGGTGTCTCTTTTGGATAGAGGTCCACGAACCATAGTAGAGGGTATTGGTATCTCTGGTAGATAGAGGTCCACGAACTAGAGTAGAGGAAATTATTGTATTTAGTTGATAGAGGTCCACAAAATTGAGCATAGGGGATTGGTGTCTCCTTTGTGCTAGTGCCCATAAACATTGTAATAGGGAATTGGTTCCCAAGAGATTGGTTGAGGAAATTTATAAGAAGGATTTTCTCTATGGATGTAGCCCATATTGGGTGAACCATGTTAAATATGTTTCTCTCATGTGTGTGATGATTTGTGCATTGTTTCATTTACTGCATTGATATTATTTTTGTTATCATTTGGAAATAAAAGTAAAAGTTTTGATCTTATACTATTCACCCCCTTCTCAGTATAAGTTTATGTTCTTCAATTGGTATCATAGCAGGTTACTTTAGGGAATTCTAATAGCTTGAAGGAAAATCTTACAAGAACACATATGGCTCATCAAGAAATATTTTCAACACACAAAAATCCATTGTTTAATGGGACTAACTATGCTTTTTGTAGTGTTAGGATGAAGATATTTTTTATGGAACATGGAAATGATACATGGAAATCAATTGAGAATGGGTACACATCACCTAAAACTCCTCCCATAGATATAAGTGGTATGAAACTATATGAAAATAATACCAAGGCAATGAATGCAATTTTAAGTGGATTACAAGAAATGGAGTTTATGAATGTTATGCACTACAAATCGAAAAAAGAAATGTGGGACAAATTATGGAATACATATGAAGTAGATGACAAGGTTAATATGGAAAAACTTAAGATGCCTGAATATCCCAATAAATCATGGATAAAATATTTTACCTTTTATAATAGAACATTCTTTGTAGATGCTTTATCAATGGGTCTCTCCTTAATTATATTTGCACCAAACGTTATGCACAATAATCAAATTCTTATTTTAGGGTACTCCTTGAAACATAATTTCACATTAATTATTTTCTCTTAGGTGGATTTGTACTTCAATGGTATCTTGTCTTTGGTATTCCTTCCTTTCAAATGGTTCTCTTCTCTTCAGTGTTACTCTTTGATGTTCCTTCCTTTTCATTGACACATCTATGTGTTCTCCTATTTAATGATACTCTCTAAAATTCCTTCATTTATAGTAGTGCATCTATGAAATCTCTTCTTAAATATTACTCTCTAAAATTCCTTTCTTTCCAATGGCACATCTATGCTCTCAAGCCCTAGAGCTTCCTCCTTTCTAGTAACACAAAGATTTCAAGCTTTATATTTTCTTCCTTTCCAGATATAATTTAATGCTCTCTATTCCCTTGATGTAGCATGTACTCTATTC
This sequence comes from Wollemia nobilis, assembly GCA_028583015.1. Classification (NCBI taxonomy): domain Eukaryota; kingdom Viridiplantae; phylum Streptophyta; class Pinopsida; order Araucariales; family Araucariaceae; genus Wollemia; species Wollemia nobilis. The sequence continues at coordinate 82,140 of JAQPPZ010004255.1, forward strand.
TCACTTCTCCTATATGTCCACTCTCATATTTTCTTCTAAATATAACATTTTTATTTCTCCACAATCATATATCTCTATTTTATCCTCCAAAACTTCTCCTCATCAATGCTTACTATAGTTCACAATATACTCAATGCTAGTCTCCTTTCACTCGTTCTCCAATATTCTTCCATAATATTCTTCTTCCTCTGAAACATAACTAGAAAAATTAATTCTTCAGAACATTACTTGAATATAACTTCGACCACCAATAATTTCTTCCAAAATTCTCCTCTAACTATAGCTTTCTCTCAACTTGGACCACTAGTCTTTGTTTCTATGTGTCCTCGATACTAATATTACAAAATTAGCAAGATTATCTCATAGGATTCAATCACAATATCATAAATCAATTAAAATATCACTAGAAAGCATTATATATCCATCAAATGAACCTCAACATAACATATATAAAATTAAAAATATTTATTAATAAAACTCTATCAATGTATACAACAAATCTTATTCAAGTTACTTTTCACATAGCCTTATCTCTAATATAAATATACATGATACTTTTCACATTATATGATTCTTTGCCTTTGGTCTCCTCAAACTCATGGAAGATATTTAATATTCATATTCCTCTCTTACATAATAAGTCCCACATATTACATAATGATAAAATATCTCATGATTGCATATAACTGCTTACATATAAACTAGACACATCAGTCGCATAACTCCTCACTTTCTAACTAGACAACTCAAACACTTAAATATATGAGATATGCTTACTCCTACTAATTTGATACATACTTCATACATAAAATTAAACTCAAATTCTAATCTAAATATTTATAATGATGCCAAATAATGTAATATATCCAACAAAATAATAATTAACATCTCTGTTATTTAGTTCTAAAATTATGAATATTCTATTACTAATAATAATCCCTCTCAATATGGTGTTAGTTGTGTTTTTTTTTCATTCATATATAATATGGATTACTCTTGAATATTATGCATACACTTTATATATTAATATCTTATATTTTAGTGTGTAATAAACTATTCTATGTCAATGTGTTTAAAGTTTATGTAAAAAGGTAATCTCACAATAAATATTCTCAATATGAATAACAAGGATTAAAATAAAAATACTATAAAAATATTTAGTGGAGTCAACAGAAGAATATATTTAGAAAAGTAGATTCAGTAATATTTACTTTTTCCAACTCAGTAACTATAATAGAAAATGTTGAAGACTTCAAACTACAATATAGTCATAAATATCTATTGAGGAAAAACTATGGGTTATAACTATTATTCCTAACATAAAATGATGCAGAAAATGTGTGAATAAATTTAATTTTCTATAAAATATTGATTGTAGAAATGACAACTATATTATAAACTAGAAATTTTATTTGTTAACATGAAGATATAGTGCATTTATCCTTTAATGGAAAATTATATATTTTGAAAGTGGTATAACCATATAAAGATATTTCATATGCTCTTGCCTATTTTAGAGATAAAGTGTATACTTTTTCAATAAGAAGATATTTTAAAATATTATCTTGGACCTAAAACGATGAAAATTAAATTCCAATAAGAATAAAGAGATGAGATATTGATGTACAAGTTAAAAAATTTTAATACTTTGTAGAAAATATGTTGACCACAATCATATGTAGAAAAGGAATAATAAAGAAATAGGAAAGCATTTAGAAAAAAATAGAGAATGAAATAAACAACACAAATAGATAGAAGGAATAAGGGGTGGGCCCTATATGAACCTCCATGATATTATATATCACAAATTTATACAATGGATTAGTCATCATGGGTTATTTAAAGTGATACCAAATCCCTAATTTAATGTTAACCTCAAGGTGACATAACTTGAGTTGAAGGTTAAATTATAATATAATAAATGTAATAGATCATTTAATCAAGGTTAAAAAGTAAGATGGTTTAACAAATATCACCAAGATTGAACACATCAAAATTTCCCTTAGGCTTATATAAATATACTCATAGGGTTACTTTAAGATACCCATTGAATTTAATAAATATTGAATCCCCATGTGATAGAGTTAAATCAAAATTATTGTATCTAAGTAACATGCTAATTTTTAGTCCAAATGTTGTAATGTGTAGGTTTTGGAAGTGATTTTTATTTTTGAAAAATGTATAAGGTTCGAAGACCTTTCAAAACCCCTTCATTTACCATATTAATTTTTAAAAAATTAAGATGTTCAAAGACTTACATAGAATAATACTTGTAGCATTACATAGAAGGACATCTACAAGATTACATATAGAATTCCCATAGGATTAAATAAATAAGTCTTGAAGGATTACATAGCACTTACCCTTTGCTACATAAAGAGCACACCTAGGTACCTCATTAGTGTTAGCCTTAGCCTAGTAAGGTTAGATTACAAATATTTCAACAACCTCTAGAATAGGAATTGAAGGATAAATAATATAAGACATTAGAGGTGGTGCATCTCCCTCCTATAATAAATGCTCAAGTGGGCAAATGGATCCTATTATGTTATCTTACCAAAGGTACATGAAATAGATCAATTTTTTTTGCAAATATGATGTCATGAATCCACCTCTTAGATCAAGATGTTGAGCTTCACATGATAAGATATTCTACATACAATATGGTAATCATAGGATGTCCTTCAATCTAAAGAGAAAGTAATTGAATCATGAAGTAATATATAGGTCTCTAAATAGTTAATCTATTTGGTTTTAAATTTCCCATAGTAATAAAATATATCTTGCACTAACCATTCAAAGTATTTTCTTCTTGCATCCCAATAGATTACCAACCATTACAAAAAAGATTCATTGGAGTTATCATGAACACCCTCTATGAGAGAAGGGAAATTGTGTAGAAATATAAACACAAGAATTAAAGTTCCTCAATATAATACAACTAACAAAATACCAAACCAATAAACTTAGTTGGAGTTAAATGTTTGGTGCTCCCTAAATACATAAAGCCTTGAGTTCTATGATAAAAAATAAGATAAATTGAGTTTTAAATGTGACCTTATTGAATAAGGATTTTTAACCATACACATACTAGATGCAAAAAAAATCACTGACTACCCTGCTAGTGGACTTCTATAATTAATATTGCACAAGGGTTAAATAAAAGAATGTCAATTGAGCCCATTTTACATAAAATTGATCTTTAAAATAGTAATAGCCTAAATTGATATCACCAATCTATAGAGGTCAAAACACCATGTAATTTAAAAAATGAGCCAAAAATACTTCCATATACAAGTTCCATGGCCTCTAGAAGGTTGTGCATATTAGTATGAAAAAATCAAGAAATATCTTTTTAGACATTAGAAAAATGATGCACCAATTACAAACTGCCATTTATCTCTGCTAGAAGGTCTCATTATATTGCATTGATATCATTACTCTTATTGCTAATCATGCTATGTGGGTTATCAAATTTTGCTAAGCCAAGAAATCCAAAGAAATTTTGAAGGTTATCAATAAAACTTATATTACTCTTGTTCCAAAAGCTCAAGAGGTTGATCATATCTCAGCTTTTAAACCTATTGCTTTATGCAATGTTCTTCTCAAAATTATTACTAAAATCATGATAGAAAGGTTGAAGTCTCTTTTGCATAAGATTATTTCCCCAGGGCAAGGGGGTTATGTGGAAGGACGTCAAATAGTAGATGAGATAGTTCTTGCTCAAGAAGCCATCCATTCCATGGATATGCAAAATTATCCTTCTATGTTCATCCGGTTAGACTTATCCAAAGCTTATGACAGAGTGGATTGGCACTTTGGTTTCTCTAAGGATTGAATGGGTTGGATTATGGGATGTATCTCTTCAGTTTCCTACTTAGTTCTTATCAATGGCAGGCCTTCTCAGTATTTCCTAGCTTCCAGAGGTATCAGGCAAGGTGACCTGCTATCCCCTTATTTATTCATCATTCTTGCTAAATTCTTGGGTAGGACTATAACCAAAAAGAGGGAAAACAAAACCCTTGAGGGAGTTACCATTGCTCATGGAGCTAGACCTATCTCTCATCTTCAATTTGTGTATGACTCTACCCTTTTAGGTAAAGCTACAGTTAAGGAAGCTTCTAATTTTAAGCAAATCATTAGCTATTTTTCTAAGGCTATTGGGCAGTTGATCAATGAAGACAAATCTAAAGTTATTTTCTTTCATCGCTCTGCTAGACAGGAATCCATGGTCTTGGATAAATTAAGATATAAGAATACCTCTCTTCCAATAACTTATTTAGGTATTCCCATAAATATTCAAAGGTAGAAAAATAAAGATTGGAATTGGTTGTTGGACAAAGTCAAGAAGAAAATTGGAAAGTGGACCAACAAGTGGCTTTCTTATGGGGGTAGAATCACCTTGGTAAAATCAGTCCTTCAAGCTATTCCTATTTATGTTTCTTCCATTTTTAATATCCCAAAGGCTGTTCTTCGAGAATTGGATCAAATCAGTCATCGTTTCCTTTGGAGTGGTACTAAGGAGAAAAGAAAATGGGCCTTGGTGAAATGGGATACTTTGTCTTCCTAAGAGTGAAGGGGGGTTAGGATTTCGGTATTCAATTAATAACAACAAAGCTTTAGCTACTAAATTATATTGGAGGATGTTGCATAACCCCAATGCTCTTTGGGCCAATAATATCCGTGCTAAATATCTCGAGAACAAAAGTCATGAAGACCTTGTTCGCTATCAACTTCCTACCAAAGGTTCTCCCATTTTAGCAGTTCTTAAGACTGGTGAGGATTTGATAAAGAACAAATTATTTTGGAACATTCATAATGGTCAACATGCAAATTTTTGTATAGATTCTTGGGATGGTCACAAGCCTTTGATAACCCAGTTTCCTGATTGGAGGCCTTGGATGGAGGAGCTTCACCGAGCTAATTGGGTAAAGGTGGCTAATTACTGTCGGTACCATACTGGTAATTCAAAGGTTGGTAGATATTGGATCCCTATTGAGGACTGGCCTATTCAAATCCTATAAAGGCAAAGACAAGATATCCAAGGCATCCTTCATATGAGATACCTCTCTTGGTCCCATGAAAAAGATTTTTTTGGATGGAACGACACTACTAAGGGTGAGTATTCAGTTGCTCAAGGTTATTTGACCTTATGCCATAATAATCCCAACCATTCTTCTAACATATTTTCTCAATTGTGGGCTCAAAAGATCTGGCCTAAGATGAGGTTCTTTAATTGGCTTTTATTGCATCATAGGGTGCTTACTGGTGAGCAACTTATGAAGCGTGGTTTTCATGGCCCTTTTAGATGTGAAATGTGTGAAGAGAATGTAGAAAATATCAACCATATTTTTATTGAGTGTACTTTAGCCTCTGAGCTATGGAGGAGAATGGCAACTTTACTTTGCTTACAGTGGTCCAACTTTTTCACTTTTGAATAGCTTTGGAGGGATTGGCCTAATCAAGAGGATGTTGATCATTTCATTAGGCAGTTAGTTTGGATGGGTTCTACCATTCTTCTTTGGAATATTTGGAATGAAAGGAATAGCTGAATTTTTAATCAATATAGGAAGGATATTCACTATATTTGGCAAAATACCATAGCCAACTTAGTTGAATCAGTCCATCATCTCCTTAATCACCCCCAAAACTCCCATAAAATATGGGATCAAGTGATGCAAATATTGCAGATTAAACCTTCTAAGGGCAACCAAATTAAAGGGAATGTGAGTATTAGTAATATGGATAGGACTAGAAATTGGCAACCTCCTCCTAAGTATTTTGGAAAAGTCAATACTGATGGAACCTCTAGAGGGAACCCGAGAAAAGCCAATGTGGGAGGAATTGGTAGACTTTCAGATGGCTCCCTGGTTTTTACTTTTGCTAAGAATTTTGGTATTCTTTCCAATAACCTTCTGAGGGGTATGGTATCATTAGAGGCCTTCAAGAGGCTACTAAGGTTGGATGGGATAAGGTGTTAGTTGAGTCTGACTCTCAACTTATGATTAATCTCTTGAAGACTCCTTCTAAGAATCATAAGGTGGATTGGAGAATAAAAAGAATTATTGAGAAGATTCGGTTAATCCAGATGGGATTTTTGAAAGTTGATTACAATAATGTGGTCAGAGATCATAACAAGAGTGCTGATGCTTTAGCTAATTGGGCTTTGGAAAAATGTGATATTACTTGTTATGGCCACCCTCCTATATGGTGGGCTTCTCAAATTAGGGAAGCTCTTCGTTCTATCATTTCTTTGGATGGCTCCAGTTCTGAAGGTACCTAGTTTCTTCTTGTTTTTTTTTTTTTTTTTTTTGTTTCTCTTTGGTTCATTTAGTTTTTTTAGTTCCCTAGCTCATTCTATTCTTTATTTTGTTTCCTCTATTGATTCTTGCATTAATAGTCTTCTGATCTAGATAGGTCATTGTTTTGTTCATTTTTTTCTTTTGTCTTCTTTGTTTTTTTGTTTAGTTTTTTAAGGTGGGTGGGTTATTTTGTTTTGTTTTGTTTTTGTGTTCTTTGTTTTTTTTTTTGTTGTTCTTTTTTTTTTGTTGTTTTTTTTTTTTATGTTTATTGTTATTGTTCTTGTGTTTTTTTCGTTCTTGTTCTTGGGTTTCTCTTTGTTTGTGTTATTTCATTTTTTTATGTGTGAGTGTTTTCTATGTTTTTTGTTTTTTTTTATTGTCTATTGTTGGTTGTTTTTATTTTTATTTTATTTATTTTATTTTTTAGGTTTTGGTTGTGTTTATTTTTCATGTTTTTTTGGGTTATGTCTTTGTAGTGTTCTATTGTTTTTGTCTTGTTTGTGTTTTGTTATGTTGTTCTTGTGTTATTCTATGTGGTTTGTGTTGTGGTTTCTTTTATATTATTGTGTGTGTTTGGTTGTGCTTTTGGTTTTGACACACTCAAGGAGTTTGTTTTTTATTTTATTTTATTATTTTTGTTGTTATTTTCTTTTTTAATTTGGTTTTATGTGTTTTTTTGCTCCTTGAGTATGTCAAAGGTGGTAGGCCAGGTCCGAGTCTTGGGCGTTTTTGGCGGAATGGATACCCCTGCCTCCTTGGGTCTTACCCGAAAGTGGCATCCCTTTTGGGATGTTTTCCACACCAAAAAAAAAAAAAAATCATGCTATGTGGGTAAATAGTTTTTTGAAATATGGAAAAACTGATTGGGTAGATTCTCATATATCTATGTACATACATACACATATAAATACATACATATATCTATATCTATATATAAATATATGTATGCATGTATAATATGTATATATACAAAAAATATATCCTTTTAGCATGGCTCAAATAGCCCAATGATGAGGGTGATATTTGAACACTAGTTTTAAGAGAGGGAATGACTTAGTATTAAAAATCTAAATACCTTTTCAAGCTCCCATTTTTAAAAAATACAATATTGTACCTATCCCTTGAGGTAGGAAAGGTCATAAAATACCACAAAAGTAAAGTAAAAATAGTTATATGCATAATTTTAGCCTCTGGTCTATGCCATCCAAAGCAAGCAACTAAGCATTGTGCCACTAACATAAATGTAAACAATTAGTCAAGCATTCTCTTTTTTATATGAATGCATCATTATGATAAAATGGATAGGGCTACCATCAAACTAACCCAACCTCTAGCACAAATTGATCATGGAACCTCCTATATACAAATTCTACACCTTGCTAGTGTACCATGGTTAAATTGGAGATTCTAAGGTTACTTTACAATATTTGAACTAATAACTATACTTGTCTAACAAATTTTTCATGCTCATGTGAAACACTTTCATCCAAAGAAGCTATCAATATAGACTCATTATTTTTGATCCCCTAACCTTCAATAACCAATCTACATGTGATAACTAATGCACCATTAGCCTCATGCATATTGGAAATTGTTTAAGATTCATAGAAAAATGTTGTGCTATTGAAAAATGATCCTGCATGTATGAACACAAAAAAGTGTGCCAATTTCATTCCAAGGATTCAATCTTAGATCTTAATTATGTAAAGTGACTAGCTTACCACTATGCTAGTGAAATGATTTATTTCAACATCTACCTATTTTCACATCAAACATGTCAGCATATACCATGTCTACTAAAAATTAAATATTCAATAGAATATTATGATTTTAATATTATAAAATCTTGTAGGGAAAGGATGAAAATATTTGATTACAAAATCAAACTTTAAAATGATAAAATTATTAAAGTGTTAAGCTAGGAACCTCCTTAAAATTTGGCAACAAATGGAATAAAACTGACAATTTATCCATATCTACCATAGTTTTCTCTCTATACTATTTTTATGTGATTGACCAAAGTTATTTTTTTGATAAGGTGGATGAATGGAGTTATGAAAGGGCCTCCAATTCTTCTAAAAAAATAATCTAACATTCGATATCATTAGGAGGTAAATAGAAACCAAATAAAGAGCAATAAACATAAGAGCTAATATAGACATCCAAACAGAAACTAGACCACCAAGATAAACCAGCAATCGAGGATCAACACACCCATGTAGGGGTAAAAAACTAGGCACATAGACCCAAATATGCTAAGCTAAATAGACAAAAAATAGACATAACACCTAAACTCAGAACTTAGATACGCTAGGGCCAGCACTGGTCTCATCCTTAAATTTATTCCTATTAGTCACCTATCATACCATAAGGGCAAGCACCTCCTCGATGCAATAAATTGACACCTACATGGAGTCGATCATTGAACGATACAACTTCAATATCATCATTTTTAGATCATTCGGGTTGTAATCTCCCAACTAGAATCCAAGGCTCTGGATCTGCCTAGTGCCTCCCAATTCCTGCACCAACTATAATTTTTTAGGAGGAAAATCCTTCGAGTCAGATTCATTAATAGTCATTGAAGCCTTACCATTATTCACCATCTTAGCCACTAAAGGAATTGATCTCCTCATGTCATATTCACTACTTCTAGGTTCTCTTAGAATGAGCTTCACCATTACTATATGGTGCACCACCAAAGGAGTGTCTTCCATGGCCTCCTGGATCAAAGCATCTAAATCCCTCAAAGTCAAGGATGTTGGATAACCCACCAAAGGAAAATAGATACTAATTAGATAATTAAGTTGTTTTTTCCATCCAAACCTCTTAGCTTAACCACATGATCAAATATCATCTTCAAAATACCTTGGTGTAGTTGGTCAGAGGCCACCCCTTTCTTAACTTTGGAGAAAGTCCTCACCAAAGACTAAAAAACAAATGATAAGATGCTCATCATATTCTTGCGACATAAATGGTTAAGAATCATGAAATGGTATCTTCTAAGGATCTCCAAATCCTCATCAAGAGTGAAGTATTGCATTATCACTGGCACCACAAAATCCCATGGGGATTTAAGGGAATTATGCTTGAACCCATTTTAGGTTTTTGTTAGCTCTTCTTTGCCATCCAAAAATACTTGAACTTCTTTTTCTAGGTAGTGCTTCTCCCTATTATTAACCAAATAATTTGCCACAAGCCTAGTCACCTTAGTGATAATGGGAATTTTGATCTCAAACTCCATCGAATCCACTCTCACTACACCTTCATGCCATGAGTAAGCTAGATGTTTTGCCAAATCTTAGTGGTGGCGATTAAATTTTAGAAAACACTAGAGTACATTCTCTTTTTTCAAGATCTTGTGGACCTCCTCATCCATCGTAAGAGATTGATGCTCCAATATCAAGGTATCCATCCTGACACTCTTTCTTACACTACTCAAAGAAATTAAGATAGAATTATCACCTTTTTCCCACCACAACTTACCATTGAGGGAGAGCTAACTATAATTGCCTGAGAAGATCAAACCTATCTACCTATAAATACATCCTCTAAGCACACATGGATTATCATGCCCATAATATGATGGACTAATGGTGCACTTGCCCAAATTAATCTATATAATTTAAGCATAATATCAAAAAAACCACTACCACTAATCTGCCACCACACTTCTTGGAACTTACACCCAGGAAAAACTTCATCATTCAAGACTACAAAAATATTTAGAAAGAGTTCAAGGTTGGACTTAAAATGTTAGGACCTATCCCAAAAATGAAGGCTCATGATTTTCTCATTGCAATCCCTATAGACAAGGCATGGTGTATAAGGATTTTTGGGATAGGAGCTAAAAACTATCTAGCTCAGCTTGCTCCCATCTAGAATAAGAGGCACCATATTAAACGTGTAATCCTAGTCATTCCTAAGATTTATGAGAGCCTATTTTTCTATTCATCAGTGAGTATATATACTATCAAACAAGGGAGAAACACAAGATAAATTTCCTCCCACACTTGAAATTCTTCCTACTCCCATCATCTAGCTTTCTACAGACCCAACTAACAGACCACATATCTAGATCATTAATCCCTGATACCAATAGCTATCCAATAGAAAGTTTAAAATGGTTCCTCCTAACTCATTTATTATATCTCATTTTATGGGACTTAAGATAATCAATGCCAACCTGATTTGAATTTGAATTTGAAAATCAACAGTTTTCCCACTCAACAAAACCAAAAACCCAAATCCAAAATATCAGGATCCAAGATCCAATCCTATTCCTAATGCAATCTAAATTCATTAGCTAGCATTTTAAGACCATCAAGGAGATTATTTGTCCAAACTTAAATATTTTGAAGGACACATTGGTTCACAAGAAAATCTACAACCTTATTACCTTCCTTGAAATGGTGACATATTTGGACTTCTTCTAGATTTTGGATCATTCTCGTAGCTTCCAAGATGAATTTTAAGACAATCCAGGATGAATTTTTATTTTCCTTGATCATTTTTATTATATTCAAAGAGTCTTCTTCTATAATCAGTTTTTTGCAATTAACCATATCCAATTGAGAAACTTCTTGAAATAATGCTCGTGCCTCAACAAAGTGGTTTGTTTGGTGCCCCAATATTTCTGCATAGGAAAGAAAAATATCTCCATTTGAATTCCTAAAAATATCCCTTGTACTCACTATCCCTAGGTTCCATTTGGATGCTCCATCAAAATATAATTTCAACCACCCATGTGGAGGGGGTTCCCAAAATATATGAGACTTATCCCAAGCCACACAATCTACCATATTCATAGGTTGTGTTCAAAAGACCAAAGCACACTCCAACCTAGTTTCCTTATCACAGGTAAAGTTATTTTTTTTATTTGGTACCATATTAAAATTCTTAATACATTCTATATTTTTTAATGATATCAATGACAATCATATTTAGATAAATGAAGAAGATTAAAATAGAAGAATATATATATTAAAATAGATAGAGTAATAAATGACACAAATACATAGAAGGAATAATGGTTGGGTGCCAATAAGCAACCCCACAATATCACATATCACAAACTGATACCATTGACTAGTTGGTGGGAGGTACTATAATGGTATCAAATCCCTAACTAAATATTCACCTCAAGATGACATAACCTAAATTGAAGGTTAAATTATAATATAATCAATTTATTAAAATATTTAGTCAAGGTTACCCATGGATATGGTTTAACTAGTATCACTAAAGATAAATACATATCAACTACCCATAGTCTTACATAGAGATACCTATAGGTTTACAAAAAATGATATCTATAAGCTTACATAGAAGAATGCCTGTAGGCTTGCATCTAGAATTCCCATAGGCTTACATAGAGAATGCCTAAAGACTTATATAGTCTCATGATTGTATGAAGGAAATGACGCATAAATTATAGATGTGGATACGGTGATGGCATCTACGATTACGATCATTACATTTGAAGTTTTATTTTAAATCCCTAGTAGAATTGAGGAAGGTAAAGATAGTGTCATTTATGGGGGTGCCAAGATCGCATTTCTTCCTTCCTTTCGATCATTTTTAATGTTAAATATTTCTTCCCTATTTACTTACCTTATAGTGATGATCATGTGGTTCCTCCATAAATTATTGCTAGAATATCTTCTCTATAATAATATATATAGAGTGTTTGGCCTATCAACAATATGCTTTGGAGTTTTAGTTATCTGTATTGGCATTGCATACCTAAGTGTATACATCGTGATCATACCTATAGAAGATAATAAGTTCTTATCTAAAAAATAGTACTCCATATTATAATTTCTTTCTATTAGGATAATCACAATAGCAATCTTTGTACCAATCATAACATGGACTATTTTCTTATGATGGTGATTTGTAAATTTTCTAATTGTGTATTTACCAAAAACAATATTCACCCATATTTCTAATCTTGATCTTGTGCACGTGGGTTTTTGCATCAATGCTTGTGGGTAGGGCTATAATCCTCCTTTTTAGTATATTTTATGATCACATTATTTAATATAAGATTTTGGAGGATTATTTTTTGGACATTCTTGTTGGTACTCGATTAAAGTAGTGTATGGAACTATAATTCAACCATGATTTACCCCCTCCTAATATTTATTTCTATTTTATAGAAGATGTGGTGTAGGATACTTTTGGTTTTATTTTTAGACCTCTAATTATAATTAAGGACATATATGTAATATGACTAATGGCCCTAGGTTTGAAGTATCAAAATGATACTTCTATAAGATGACTGAGGGTTGGTACTAGGCTATTCATAGTTATTAATATATCAGTTCTAATAGAATTTTCAAATAATTTTGATATTTTACAAGTCTTAATGGGGTTGTTTAGTAAGGCTTGTATGAAGGTATAAAATACCCATCTCATTGTATTTTTTTTCAAACTCTAAAATGAAAGTTACTGATTTTTTTGAGAAATAGAAAACAATGCAACTGAGCATAATGTGTTTTATGGTTGGCATTATATATATATATATATATATATAAAATATATATATATATATATATATATATATATATATATATATATATATATATATATATATATATATATATATATATATATATATATATATGTGTGTATATGTATATTCATATTCAATATAATTATAATATTATATAGTCTATCATGTCGTTTTATTTATGATAATTTCAAAACCAAATGTTGAGAGTAAAAATATTTTATTTTTTAACCTTTAACACTAGTCATCTCAATCAAATAGCATTAGATCAATTGGTCTTATTTTTCAGCATTAAAGGAGGAAACCAAGGTTAGAATGTTACCAAGTGATACATGCATCATTTTCAAGTTATTGTCATACCACTATGTTGTCACAATGTAAGAAAAGTGTGGCTCATTTCAATCCCATATAACCCAATAAACAAAATAATCTACTTATCTCAATGAATTTTAAATATTAGATAAAAAAAATTTGGTCGAAGAATCTATCTAATGGAAAGGTTGTGCACCCACATACCTTAACCAACATTGAATGACCAAGATTCTATGAAGCTTTAGACAATCAATCTCTGAAGGAGTTTGGTTCCTTTGAAGTTCTAACTAACTATTCCTAAATTTTGGGGAAAAGGGTGTTAAAGAAACAAAAGGAGCTAAAGACAAAACTTATAATGGTGCAGATTAAGCCACATCAAGATATATGCATATTTAGAGATTACATAACCAAACCATGGAATTACCTAATAGACTAGCCAGTTTGATTACCACTCATAAAATATTGAGTAATAATGTTTTGTATCTAATCAAACTATAAATTTCAAAACCAATAAATGAACATGAGAACAAATTCAAAATTCAGAGTAAGTCCCTTGAGCATCTAGTAGGCCTAAATTAGAAATAAGTAGTCATCATACATACATGTTCTACAAATGAAATTGTAGACACCAAATCCTAGCCACTTGTCATTCATCTTGGTCATTATATCATCCACTTGTCCACCATCACTCTTTACCGCCATTCAATTGTTCATTTCATGCCTTTCCCATCATCCAATGACCCACTTTAGCCTTTTCCCACCATTTTACGACCCCTCTTTGAATTATTTATGTTTATTTTATATTATTTATATTTAAATATAATATTTTATATTATATTTTAATATATTTATTACAAAATATATATTTATAAGCCAAATTAACCTCATCCGTCTATCTTCCTTAATCTGTGTCACACTTAAATTTTAATATCAACCTTTGGATCTGCTTTAATATTAGCCACATGATTAAAAATGTTAAGCTAAAACCCTAAGAAAATCCTAGGCTTGATAAAAATAGGAGAATTCTCAGTGCTCAACCCATAAATCCTAGAAAACTTGAATGTTGGAGCTCTAATTTACTTGTGAGGCCTAACATTGTTGAGAGATTATTTCTTGTGAGTAGAATGTTCCCTAGCTTATACTTCCACAAAATCCTAGCTTGCCCTAGAATGTTTAGATTCCAGTCACCTTCGCATCCCATTTCTACCGCCACCATTGTCGTCCATCCGTCGAGCCCTTCACATTCCCTCAATCTGCTTTTGCAAATTTACCCCTAATCTACGAGCACAATCGAACGTCTGCCTCATACCACAAGTGTAGCCATGTGTCTATTGTATTCTACAGGTGTAGCAGAGTGCCTGTTGTTCCTACAACCACAAACCATAATGTATACTATAAGTTCACCAAGTGCTACCAGGGGTACCCTTCCATCGATCTACAATGGAGCAACAAAACAACAAGTTAATTATTATATGTGTTTTATTTTTTGCTATTTTATTCTGAATGTTCTATTTACTTAGATCTAGAGTTTTTAGTTTACATTTTTGAGGGTTCACACTATGGAACCCTCATTTTTTTTGCTAATGACTTTATGTTTGATGTGTATGCAATATTAGGTAGCATTCATCAAAGATTGTTGAGTAGCTTCTAAAGCTAGAGTGGCCTGATTACGAATAACCAAAAGCCCACTCACCCTGTTGGAAGCAAGATACATTGGAGACACTACTTGTTTTGTAGCTAGGGTTTTGGATAACCCTAACACCTATATTTATTGTATCAAAATAATTGCATTGAACGAATCAATTGTAACAAAGGATTTTCTCAGCTCTCCCCCCCATCTATTGAATAAAATCATATTTTGTGCAATATTTTGTTCATTGGGTTATTTTATTTTCATATTTTTGTGTCATATTTTTGCTTCACAGAAACAACCTAGAAGCCAAATAGTAATTTTGTTAGGTAATGGAGCCAAATTGATAAGAAAGGAATTTATTGCCAAGGAGTATTGTTGATGGGAAATGATCAAAAATAGGCCCTTAAAGGGGGTTCTAAGAGGCAACATTAAATATTTAACTAACATTAAATATTTAATTACCATTAAATATTGTTGATGGAGAATTTTTTTATTAAAAATTTATGGTTGGCAATTTAATTGTATTTTCTTGGTGAAAAACACTTGTCAAAATAACATGATAACCATATGGGTTGTTTCAACCCATGTTTTTGGCCCATTGTATTACGACACCACTATGTGTTGGAAATTTTGAGTCCCTAAGCTAAAATGTTGTCATTGATGTCAATAGAGCAATAAATGTCAAAAGGATCTATGAAGGGTTTTTGTGAAAACCAAGGCAAGGAAAATAAAAGGTTTTATTTAAAATCATGGACAATAGATTTGATCTGGGTTTTTCTTAAAACCCATGTTGGGATTTCATTTCGTCGAAAAGGTGCTCAAGTGATGGAGTTATTTGAGTTTTAATGTTTGGTTTAAATATTAATTATTTAAAATTTAAATTCAAATTTAAATGGAAAGTTTGTCATCAACATCATCATGCAAATACAATTTTAATATTTCCTATGACCTCTTCAAAGTGTTATTAAAAACTATATAAAGGGGTGGCAATTAAACCAAATAAAAATCCTTGCTCTCATGTGTTAATTGCCTTGGAATTCGAAAGAGCTCATGTGAATTGTTGAAAAGGAAGCAACGAAGAAAGCACAACAATTTGGAAATCTCAAACATGGTATGAGGTGTGGCGCATTGGCGTATCGATTTTATTAATAATGTGGGCAACGCAAATATCAGGTATCGAAACCCCTTGACGGCAGCGTGTGGAATGCGCTTTGGCACTTTGTCCCTTGCGACATACAGAGGAAGACTAAATGCCCTTTTGGCCTTTACTTTTCTAATGAGTGCTTTGGCTCAGTTGGAATCTTAGCCATGACTAAGACGCTCTCTGTTTGTGGTGGACAGGGGTTCGAATCCCCTTGAGAGGTATATACATTTTTGCCTTTAATAATTTTTATTAGCCCTAAAGTTTGGAGTTATAAGGTATTTAATAGGAATTAAATTTTATCATTAGGGCTGTGATTATTATTGTAAAAGCATATTTGATTTATGTTTTATTTTTATGGAAATAGAGAATTTATTTTGGGAGCAATAACGAGTTGTTGTTAAAGTGATTTTGAGATATTTATTATGGGTTATTCTTAATAAGGGTTTTTATTAAAATAGACTTTGTTGGATGTGTTTATGAAGTTGGATTGAAAAGGGTGTAAATTAAGTTATGCTTTTATTGTGATTATTTAAAATACCACTAACCCTTATTAATATTGAAAAGGAAAGTTGTGATTAAGTGTGGTAGATTTTGTGGACAACTTATTGACATCAAAAAGGTATGGGCACATTCTCCTATTGATTATTTGTGGTGGTTGATTTCTGAAATATCATTGGAGTGAAAAGGATTAATTGAAGTTTCCTTTGTGAAAATGGTGGGTTGAATGCTTCAAGGTTTTTGTAACTTGTGAGTTGTGTTTAAACCTTGTTTCATTAGCATTGTTGTTGAATCCCATTGATGATGAAATGAACTTGAAAATGATATAGAAAAGAACATGAGTATCACTTTTATGTGAGACTTGAGATAAAGCATTGTTGGAAACATTTTGAGTTGGTTGATACATGCTTGAACTAGGGTTTGTGAGAAAGGGTTGTTCCTTGATGTGATTGGTTGAGTTAATTTGGTTAAGCCTAGTCAAGTGGATATGTGAAATGGTTGTTCAAGTTCCATAAAATAAACTATTATATATTCTAATTTGAGTTGATATTGAGGTTGAATAATAGGACATATTGAGTCTCTAACAATTCCTTTTATACTTCTATTGTGTTGAGAATGGGATTTGAGTATAGAACATATAGATTCTCTAACAATTCTCTTTATGCTTCTATAATATTGATTTAATTTGAGATTGAGATTTAAGAATAGGACATATTGAATCTCTAACAATTCTCTTTATTCTTATATTGAGTTGAGATTGGGATTTGAGTATCGAACTTATGGAGTCTCTAACAATTCTCTTTATGCTTTTATGAGATTGAATTGAGATATTGATTGTACTTTGAGCTTAGAACATATTGAGTCTCTAACAATTCTCTTTATGATTCTATGATATTGAACAAGTTTTGTGTGATCTTGTTAACCAGATTTCTATGAGATTGAACAAGTTTTGTGTGAGCTTGTTAACCAGATTTGATACAAGTCTTTGAGAAGGCTTGTGGACTATTTTGAGTTAATATTTTGTGAAAGCTTACTTGAGAATATTTGAGCAAGTCCAAGAGAGGACTTATTGAGCATATTTGAGAAAGTACAAGAGAGTACTTATTGAGAAAAATTGAACAAGTCCAAGAGAGGACTTATTGAGTAGATTTGAGCAACTCCTAGGGAGGATTTGTTGAGCAGATTTAAATAGGTTTTGTTTGAACCTGTTGAGCAGATTTAGACAGGTTTTGTGTGAACCTATTGAGTAGATTTGAGCAGTTTCTAAGAGAACCTATTCAGCATAATTGTACTAGACCAACTGTACTGTGTTTAGTGCAAGATATTGAGCATAACTGTGCTAGAATGACTAAACTATGTTTGGTACAGTATTGATACAGAGCTTTGGAGGTGACATAGTATAGAGGATAAAGTCTCAATGGATAGAGATCTAGCAGCCAAGACAATTGAATACAAGATTTGAGTTAGAAGTCTTCAAGTGGAGAGAGATCCACCAGTCAGTGTAGCATAGAGATAGAGTCTTCTAGAAGATCACTAGCTAGAGCAGAAGGAGAAAGAGTTCTCCTGTGGAAGAGATCCATGAACTTGATATTAGGGGATCAACATCTCCTTTGGACCGAGGTCCATAAACATTGTAATTTGGGAAGGATTTCCAAGAGATCATTTGAGAAATATTTTCTCTATGGAGGTAGCCCACATTAGGTGAACCACGTTAAATCTGTGTCTTTATTGTGTGTGGTGTTTTGTGTGTTGGCAATTTTGGGTACCTTGAGTACATTGCCTTTGCCTAAGTTTAGTTGTTGTCATTGATGTCAAGGAGCTCTTGGTAGTTGTTGTTTTTGTTGTCAAGGAGTTCTTGGAGCAATTTGTTTTTATGTCTAAGTATGTGTTTTGATGAAGGTTTCAACTGGTCAGTAAGTCTCCAAGAAATCGAGTAGCCAATTGCTAAAAACCGAAAAGATAAGTTAGAAAAGTTTACAAAGCTATTGGAAAAACTGTCGCGATTTCGTGACATGTTTGAGGAGAGAGAAAGTCCTGGAAAAACTGTCACGATTTCGCAACATTCTGGAAAGCAGAGATGAAGGAGCAAAAATGTCGTGATTTTGCGACATGTTTGAGGAGAGAAAGTTTAGGCAAAACTGTCGTAATTTCGCGACAAGTTGAGTTGGTGCGTTGAGTTGCAGAAAGTGTCGCTATTTCGTGACAAGTTGAGTTGGCAGCATTGAGTTGTAGAAAGTGTCACAATTTCATGACAAGTTGAGTTGGTAGCGTTGAGTTGCAGGAAGTGTCACGATTTCACAACAAGTTGAGTTGGCAGTGTTGAGTTGCAGGAAGTGTCACGATTTTGCGACATGTTTCAAAGAAGTTGTATGGATGCAGAAAGTGTCACGATTTCATGACAGGTTGAGTTGGTAGCTTGCAGTTGGCAAAAGCATCATGATTTTGTGACATGTTCTAGTTTCATGAGCAGTTGGTAGAAAAGTGCTTAAGGCAACAAAAGCATCGCGATTTCGTGACATGTTCCAGTTTCGTGAGCAGTTGGTAGAAAAGTGCTTAAGGCAGCAAAAGCGTCACGATTTCATGACATGTTCTATTTTGCAAGCGTTGATAGAAATAGCTTAAGGTAGCACGTCTGATTTTCACTAGTGCAATTGGAAAAGGTTGAAGAGCAGAGTGTCCGATTTCGTGACAAAGTTATAGATGATGTCAGCAAGAGGCAAAGGTGTCGTGATTTCGTGAGAAAAGCTAAGAAGAAGGATTTGGAGTCTAAAGCATCGTGATTTCATGACAAAGTTGCTGATGACGTCAACAAGAGGCAAAGGTGTCATGATTTTGCGACAGAAGCGGAGAAGAAGGCTTTGAAATCTAAAGCATCACGATTTTGTGACAAAAGTGAGATGACGTCAGCGACAAGCAAAAGTGTCATGATTTCATGACAGAAGAGCGAAGGAAGCTACAAGCAAAGCGTCATGATATCGCTATAGCAAGTTAAAGAGGGTGTACGACAGGTAAAGGTGTCACGATTTTGTGACATGTTGAAGTTTTGAGCCAGGAGTTTCAGGGAGGCAGTGAAGTCGACAGAGTTAAAACTGGGTTGACGCAGCGTAGGGTTTTACAGCTGACATGATTAAAGGTTGAATAGCCAAATAAGAACAAGATTTCAACTTGAGATTGTGAGTATTTAAGGAGGGTTGTTTGAGCAATTTTGTGCATCGATCGAAGTGTGCATTTGAAGAGTGGTGTTCGTAGATTTAGTGTGACAGTCAGGTTCGATCATCGAAAAAGTAGAGTGTGAAGTTCGACTGCAGTATAAGAGTGCATTCGGTCAGATAGTCTAAAGTGTGGAAAACTATGTTGATATTCATGTGAAGACTGTGCTGCTATTTATGTGAAGACTGTGTGGCTATATGCACGAATAATGTGTTGCTGAGTTTCTCACAGAAGAGTATAATTTGATCGAGTGCTGCTGTGTTTGCGTAGACTGTGAAAAGTTGGTTTCGACCAAGTAGATCTATAGAAAGAAAGAGGAAGAGGACTGATTTTTGCCGGACGAGGCTGTGTTTTGGTGCAGAAAAGAGGACCCTTGTGTGAGAGTTGAGGATAGAGATCTCCAACCATATTAGGGAAGACAGGTGTCTTTTGTGGCTAGAGTTCCACTTGCTAAGGGCAGAAGAGGTAGAGGTCTTCTAGAGGATCACCAGTCAAAGTAAAATTAGGAGAAGGTGTCTCCTTTGAGCTGAGGCTCATAAACATTGTAATCGAGAAGTATTCCCAGAGGACTTTGATAAAATTTAGTAAGAAATTTTATCCTTGGAGTAGCCTGCATTGGGTGAACCACGTAAATTGTTGTGTCTCTTTGTTGTTGATGTGTTGTGCATTGTTTTAATTACTGCTCTTGATACTGCTATATGTTCTCTGCATAAAGCTGTTTTGAAAGTTGATTTAGAGCAAAGTAAAAAGTGGTATTATATTGTTCACCCCCTCTCGTATAAGCTTGTGTTCTTCAATTGGTATCGAGGCTCCTTGAAAAGGTTTTACAACCGAAGGAAGAACTGATTTAGAACACAATGGATTTCTGGTGGCAATGCAGACCTATTCTTGATGGATCATATTTTGATCTGTGGAGTGCAGAATGAAAGTCTATCTAATGTCTCTTGGTAATGAGGTATGGGAAGTTATTGAATATGGGTACACCATTCCTGCAAATGGTCCTTATACTAAAGAAGACAGGCTCCTACATCATAGCAACTCAAAACCATGAATGCAATCTGAAAGGTTTATAGAAGGCTGATCTTACCAAAGTTATTCACTACAAGCGCTAGTGAATGTGGAATAATTGCAAGTTGTTCATACAGGTGATGCAAATGTCCGAAGGCAAATTGAGACATTTTAAAGGTATGTTTGAACAACTCAAGTGATGATGATGAAAATATTAGTGCTACATGCTTCGGATGGATGAGATTGTGAACTCCATGAAAGACTTAGGTCTTGAACTTGCTAAAAATGATGTGTGTGATAAGATTTTAAGATATCTTCCTAATAGATTTAGTGAAAATATTTCTGCTATTGAGGAAGCCAAAGATTTAGATAAATTGAAAAAGGATGAGCTCCATAGTATTCTTGCAGCTTTTGAGCTGATAACTCAAGTGAATGTTGATATAAAGAAAGAGGCGACTTTCAAAGCTACCAAGAAATCAAAAGGCAAACAGATTCAAGAGAGTGATGAGTCTTCTAGTGAGGAGAGCATATTACAGCAAGAAGGCAAATTCTCTATAAAGCACAAAAGTAAGAAAAATATAAGATGCTTCAATTGTGGTAAGTATGGTCATTATGCTACTGATTGTACTGTTTCTAAATATGAAAGTGATGAAGATATACAGGATGTCAAGAGCAAGGATTCTGAAAAGCACAAGTATTATAGAAAGAACAAATATGAACACAACAATCAAGGAAAGAGGTATTCACACAAGAACAAGAGAGCTTCTATTTGGACAAAGTAAGTAAGTGTTCTAGAGTGATAGTGAAAGCTCTTCCAGGTGATAATGAAAATGAGATGTTGTTCATTTCAAAAAGAAGAAGAACCGAAACATAAATTCACGGTCATGAAATGCTTTAGATATGGAAATTTTGGGCACCTTGAGGATGATTGCACAAATATTGAATTGGTTGCTAGTATGTATGAGGATGCTTCAGAAAATGATAAGGAATATGCATGTATGGTTTTTGAAAAGGGTAGCACATCTAGTAATAAGAATCGAAAAGGTCTTGATAATTCAAAGTGTAATCAAATAGAGAATCTTGAATGTGAACTCAATAATGCTCTCAGTGTTTTGAAAAAGGAAAGGAAGAAGAATGATAGACTCAAGGTTAAGTTAGATGAATGTTGTATGGAGAGTGATGATCTTATAGAAATTCTCGACTTCTCTATAGCCAAAACACAGGAACTCAAGGATGAGTTAGAGTCTAAGATTCTTGAGTATAATGAGTTAGAGCAGAAAATGGTTTCTTTGAAAGAAGAAAATAAATATTACAAGGATAAACTCTACAAATTTTAGGATAGCTCCAATAAGATTAAGTCTATCATCAAAAATCAAAGAAATCCAACAGATAAAACAGGTCTCGGTTTTGTTGAGTCACACAAGAAACAAATTGGGGAATCTAGCAAGAGATTTCAAAAAGAAGAAAGTTATGATGATGAAAGTACTTCAGATCATGAGTCTGTGAGTAATGAATGTGCAGAAATAGAAAACATATTTCTGAATGTGAAACAGAAGTTCTCAAGACCCAAGAGATCGATTAAAAGAATATTTTTTGGCAGATGTTTTGCGTGTTACAGGTTTGGACACACAGCTGCACATTGCATGTCTCAAATGAAGAATGTTAACAATAATCTCAGAAGTCGTAATTTATTTCAAGGGTATTGCTACTCTTGTAATCAGTTCAGGCACAAGGCAATTTTTTGCAATTCAAATAACATGCGGATTCAAAGAACAACTATGCCTGAAAGAAATAATGTTATACTTACAAATGCAACAATACAGCACTCACCGAAAGTGCAGAGCTGATCTTCCAAGGTACAAGAACAAAAACAATGGTATAAACAGGTCCAAGGATCAAGGTGTGGACAATAAAAGAGATGAGAACAAGAACAAGAAAAGTGTCAAGAACATAAACATTAACAAAGAGCTCAAGAAAAGGCCCGACAAAGAAATTGTAGACACTGATGACGATGAGTGTCTAATGGGAGTTTCACTCCCAACCCTATTTTAAAAATCACCTCATTAGGAGGTGGGGGAGGGACTAAGCTAAGAGACTCATTCTTAGTCCCAAGCCCCAAATGTGACCCTTTGCCATTGATGACAAAGGGGGAGAGATTTGTGTAAGGGGGAGAGATATGAGTAAGTGGGAGAGCTTCAAGTGAAGAGGAAAGCTTCAAGTCAGGGGGAGCAAAACATCAAAGAGAGTGTTTTCAATTTTGGCTCTTGAAGATGTGTTTTTAGTAAAGGGTTGCCATCAATGACAAAGGGGCAGATTTTTGGCAATTTTGGGCACCTTGAGTACATTGCCTTTGCCTAAGTTTAGTTGTTGTCATTGATGTCAAGGAGCTCTTGGTAGTTGTTGTTTTTGTTGTCAAGGAGTTCTTGGAGAAATTTGTTTTTATGTCTAAGTATGTGTTTTGATGAAGGTTTCAACTGGTCAGTAAGTCTCCAAGAAAATCAGAGTAGCCCAGTTGCCAAAAATCTAGAAAAAGATAAGTTAGAAAAAGTTTGCAGGCTACTGGAAAAACTATCGCGATTTTGCGACATGTTTGAGGAGAGAGAAAGTCTTGGTAAAACTATCACGATTTCGTGACATGCTAGAAAGTAGAGACGAAGTAGGCAAAACTATCGTTATTTCGTGACATGTTTGAGGAGAGAAAAAGTTCAGGCAAAACTATCGTGATTTCGTGACAAGTTGAGTTGGTAGCGTTGAGTTGCAAAAAGTGTCACGATTTTGTGACAAGTTGAGTTGGCAGCGTTGAGTTGCAGAAAGTGTCATGATTTCATGACAAGTTGATTTGGTAGTGTTGAGTTGTAGGAAGTGTCACGATTTTGTGACAAGTTGAGTTGGCAGTGTTGAGTTGCAGGAAGTGTCATGATTTCGTGACATGTTTCAAAGAAGTTGTACGGATGCAAAAAGTGTTGTGATTTCGCGACAGGTTGAGTTGGCAGCTTGCAGTTGGCAAAAGCGTCACGATTTCGTGACATGTTCTAGTTTGGAGAGCAGTTGGCAGAAAAGTGCTTAAGGCAGCAAAAGCGTCGCGATTTCGTGACATGTTCCAGTTTTGCGAGTAGTTGGCAGAAAAGTGCTTAAGGCAGCGAAAGCGTCGTGATTTCATGACATGTTCCAGTTTCACGAGCAGTTGATAGAAAAGAGCTTAAGGTAGTGAAAGCATCGTGATTTCGTGACATGTTCCATTTTTGCTAGTGCAAACCGAGAAAAGGTTGAAGAAGCAAGAAGTGTCACGATTTCGCGACAAAGTTGCAGATGACGTCAACAAGAGGCAAAGGTGTCACGATTTCATGATAGAAGCTGAGAAGAAAGCTTTGGAGTCTAAAGCATCGTGATTTCGTGACAGAGTTGCTAATGACGTGAGAAAGAGGCAAAGGTGTCATGATTTTGCGACAAAAACGGAGAAGAAGGCTTTGAAGTCTAAATCATCGCGATTTCATGATAAAAGTGAGATGACATCAGCGATAGGCAAAAGTGTCACGATTTCATGACAAAAGAGCGAAGGAAGCATACAAAAGCAAAAGCGTCGCAATATCACTACAGCAAGTTAAAGAGGGTGTACGGCAGGTAAAGGTGTCACGATTTCGTGACATGTTGAAGTTTCATGCTAGGAGCTTCAAGGAGGCAGTGAAGCCGACAAAGTTAAAACTGGGCCGATGCAACGTAGGGTTTTACAGCTGACATGATTGAAGGTTGAACAACTGACTAAGAACAAGATTTCAACTTGAGATTATGAGTATTTAAGGAGGGTTGTTTGAGTAGTTTTGTGCATCGATCGAAGTGTGCGTTCGAAGAGTGGCATTCGTAGATTTAGTGTGACAGTCAAGTTTGATCATCAAAAAAGCAGAGTGCAAAGTTTGACTACAGTATAAGAGTGCATTTCGTCAAATAGTCTAAAGTGTGGAAAACTATGCTGCTGTTCATGTGAAGACTGTGCTACTGTTTATGCGAAGACTGTGTGGCTGTATGCACGAAGAATGTGTTGCTGAGTTTCTCACAAAAGAGTATAATTTGATCGAGTGCTGCTGTGTTTGCACAGACTGTGAAAAGTTGGTTTCGACCAAGTAGAATCTATAACAAAAAATAAAAGAGGAATGGGACTGATTTATGCCAGATCGAAGGACTGTGTTTTGGTGCAAAAAAGAGGACCAGCTTGCTGTGACAGAGTTGAGGACATATATCTACAGCTAGAGCAGGGAAGACAAGTGTCTTTTGTGGATAGAGTTCCACTTGCTAAGGGCAGAAGAGGTAGAGGTCTTCTAGAGGATCACCAGCCAAAGCAAAATTAGGGGAAGGTGTCTCCTTTGAGCTGAGGCTCATAAACATTGTAATCGGGAAGTATTCCCAAAGGACTTTGATAAAATTTAGTAAGAAATTTTATCCGTGGAGTAGCCCGCATTGGGTGAACCACCTAAATTGTTGTGTCTCTTTGTTGTTGATGTGTTGTGCATTGTTTTAATTACTACTCTTGATACTGCTATATGTTCTCTGCATAAAGCTATTTTGAAAGTTGATTTAGAGCAAAAGTAAAAAGTGGTCTTATACTGTTCACCCCCTCTCGGTATAAGCTTGTGTTCTTCATTGTGCATTGTTTTGATTACTGCTATTAATACTGCTATCTATACACTACATAATATTGATTTGATAATAAAATTAAAAAGTGGTCTTATAATGTTCACCCCCCCTCTCAGTATAATCTTGTGTTCTTCAATTGTTATTAGAGTGGGTTCCTTTAGAATATTTTGACAGCTTGAAGTAAAATTGGTCTAAGAACACAATGGATCAAAAGGATCAAAATAATGAGGCCTTCAATAATACAGTACCATTATTTGATGGAAGTGACTTCCTATATTGGTGTGTGCTGATGATATTTCACCTGATGGCACTTGGCAATGAAGTTTGGGATGCAGTGGAATTTGGGTACAATTCAAAAATTAATCCTCCTACAGATAAGGAATGTATGTTTCTCATGCATGGAAATTAAAGAGCTATGAATTAAATTATAATAGGATTATGTAAATTAAAATCTATGAAGGTGATGGAATGCAAAACAACAAAATATATGTGGGAACTCTTGCAAAACATATATGAAGGAGATAAAAGTGTCAGTAAAGCAAAGATTAGAAATCTCAAAGGAGAATTTGAGAATCTAATAATGAGGGATGAGGAAATCATTCATGACTATCTCAACAGGGTTGATGAACTTATACATGAGATGAAAGGTCTTGGAATGAAGGTTGATGAATCTGATGCTTGCAACAAGATCTTGAGGACTCTTCCAAAAAGGTATAGTGAAAAAAATTTTGCCATAGAAACATCAATTGATAGTGATAATCTAACAAGAAATGCTTTTCTTGGTATGCTTACAACTTTTGAGATAAGAAAAAAAGATCATATTCCTCCAAAAGAAGTTGCATTCAAAATGGATAGTAAGAAAAAGGGTAAGAAGACAGAATCAAGCAATGAATCTTCTAGTGATGAAGAAGCTAACTATGGTAGAAGAGATAAAGGGTTAAAAAGACCAATAGATATGAGATATGTCAAATGCTTTAATTTTGGAAAGTTTGGAAATTTTGCAACAGAATGCAAAGAGCCAAAGGTCAACAATGATGAAGAAAAATAGGATCACATGTACAGGGAATATGAAAATTATAGGTACCAAAAGAAAAACAAGGATGGACAAAATAGGCAAGGGAAGAGGTTCTTCCAAAGGCAAAAGAGAAGCTACTATGCGAATAATCCAAGTAAGTACCAAATTAATAGTGATGCTAGCTTTTCAAACAATGATAGAGATGAAGTCTTGTTCATGGTTAAGGAAAAATATCAAGTTAATAAAAAGACTCCAATTATTCTCAAGTGTTTTAGATGTGGTAAATTTGGGCATCTTGAAGATGATTGCACAAGAGATGGTTATAGTTTCAGTTATGATGATTTTGAAGATGCACTTGATAGATCAAATTAGAATCTTCTAATGGCTTTAGAAGATAAATAATTGAGTGATCCTATAGAAAGAAATTCAAAAGAAATAAATGATATAAACAAAGGCAAAAATATAGAGGACTAATCAATAGAGAATGGTTATGATCTTAAAGGTGAACTTATATATGCTCTTGACACAATGAATAAGGTAAGAAAGCAACACTCTAATATTGAAATTCAGTTTGAAAAATATGATGAAAAAATAGTATTGCTCATATAGGACTTAGAGAAGTCAAATGCCAAGGCAAGTAAGTTCATATAAAAGTTAGAAGCAAAAATCTTGGAATGTGAGAAGTTAGCACAAGAAGTGGCTACTCTAAAGAAAGGTTTACAGGACTCCAAAATAAAGATGAAGAGTTTCAAAAATAGGTCTAAGAACTTGGATAAGTTCATTCATGGACAACAAAGAACATCATGTTCAATAGGTCTAGGTTTTGGAAAGAAATAGGAAAAGGCAAAGTCTACTTCAAGTCTTGAAGAAGAAGAAAACAAAATCAGAAGAAGATACTTCAGAAGAGGGATTCTCAAATGTAAGTGAAAGTGAAAATTCTAAGTATGAGTCAGATTGAAGTGGGTCCAACAAGGACAATGGGTAAAGAAGATACATATGGAACAACAATCAGAGTAGGAGACCAAAGAGGTCTAGGCAAGGAAGATTCAATGGGAGATGCTTCTCGTGTCACAGGTTTGGGCACATGGCTTCACAGTACATGACACATGAAAGACATGTATATGGAAGAGAACAAGTTTTCCAAGGATATTGTTATTCATGTAATGATTTTGGTCATAAGGCAATAAATTGTAGGATTCATGATAGAAGAGGATATGGTTTCACCAGGAGAAATCCTGATACTATTGCATATCCAAGGAATAATAACATTAAGTGTTATAAGTGCAATAATGATGGTCATAGCAAGATGGTGTAGATCAAATATTCCAGAAATAGGTATGAACAGAAATAGGCATATAAACATGAACTGGAATAGGAATATAAACATGAACATGAACAGGCATATGAATAGGAATAGGAACATGAATAGAAATAAGAAGATGAACAGGAACAGAGACTCAGAAAAGAAAAGAGACTCAAAAAAGAATGAGAACAAGAACATGTACAAGAACAGGAACATGGATGAAAACAAGAACGAGAACAAGAATAGGTACAACAATAAAACATGGATGAGAACAAGAATAGGAACAAGAATAGGGATGATGACTCAGAAAGAAATAGTGAGAGAATTCAGAAAAAAGAAAAAGAAAAATACAAAGGTAGAGAACAATACTTTCAGGAAGTAGAAATACTCCCACCCCAAAATTTACCACCTCATGTGGAGGTGGGGGAGGGGCTAAGCTAAGAGGCTTAATTCTTAGCCCTGAGCCCCAAAGGTGACCCTTTGCCATTGATGTCAAAGGAGGAGAGATTTATGTATTATGGAGAGAGTTTTTGGATATGAGGAGAGATTTGATATCTAAGAGAGCATTGAGCCAAGGGGAGCATAAAAGAAGGTCATAATTCAGTAAAAGGATTTGGGTTGCCATCAATGACAAAGGGGGATATTGTTGGAAATTTTGAGTCTGTAAGTTGAAATGTTGTCATTGATGTCAATAGAGCAATAAATGTCAAAAGGATCTATGAAGGGTTTTTGTGAAAACCAAGGTAGGGAAAATAAAAGGTTTTATTTAAAACCATGGATAGCATATTTGATCTAGGTTTTTATTAAAACCCACATTGGGCTTTTGTTTCGTCAAAAAATATGCCTCGGTGATGGAGTTATTTGAGTTTTAATGTTTGGTTTAAATTTTAATTATTTAAAATTTAAATTCAAATTTAAATGGAAAGTTTCCCACCGATGTCATCATGCAAATACAATTTTAATATTTCCACTGACATCTTCAAAGTGTTATTAAACACTATATAAAGGGGTGGCAATTAAACCAAATAATCATCCTTGCTCTTGTGTGTTAATTGCCTTGGAATTTGAAAGAGCTCGTGCGAATTGTTGAAAAGGAAGCAGCGAAGAAAGCACAGTGATTTAGAAATATCATGAGGCGTGGTGCATTGGCGTATCGATTTTACTAATACTATTGGCAATGCAAATATCAAGGATTGAATCTCCTTGATGATAGCATGTGGGAAGTGCTTTGGCACTTTGTCCTTTGCGACACGCGGAGGAAGATTAAAGGCCCTTTTGGCCTTTGCTTTTCCAATGAGTGCTTTGGCTTGGTTGGAATCTTAGCCATGGCTAAGATGCTCGTGGTGTGTGGTGGATAGGGGTTTGAATCCCCTTGAGAGGTATTTATGTTTTTGCATTTAATAATTTTTATTAGCCCTAAAGTTTGGAGTTATAAGGTAGTTAATGAGAATTAAATTTTATCATTAGGGATGTGATTATTATTGCAAAAGCATATTTGATTTATGTTTTATTTTTATGGAAATGGAGAATTGATTTTAGGAGAAATAAGGAGTTGTTGTTAAAGTGATTTTGAGAGATTTATTGTGGGTTATTCTTAATAAGGGTTTTTATTAAAATAGACTTTGGTGGATGTGTTTATGAAGTTGGAGTAAAAAGGGTGTAAATTAAGTTATGCTTTTATTGTGATTATTTAAAATACCACTAACCCTTATTAATATTGAAAAGGAAAGTTGTTATTAAGTGTGGCATATTTTGTGGATAGCTTATTGGCATAAAAAAGGTATGGGCACATTCTCCTATTGATGTTTTGTGGTGGTTGATTTCTGAAATATCATTGGATTGAAAAGGATTAATTGAAGTTTTTGTTATGAAGATGGTGGGTTGAATGCTTCAAGGTTTTTTTGATTTGTGAGTTGTGTTTAAACCTTGTTTCATTAGCATTGTTTTTGAAGCCCATTGATGATGAAATGAACTTGAACATGATCTAGAAAATAACATGAGTATCATTGTTATGTGAGACTTCAGATAAAGCATTGTTGGAAATATTTTGAGTTGGTTTATACATGCTTGAACTAGGGTTTGTGAGAAAGGGTTGTTCCTTTATGTGATTGGTTGAGTTGAGTTGGTTAAGCCTAGTCAAGTGGATGTGTGAAATGGTTGTTCAAGTTCCATAAAACAAACTATTCTATATTCTGATTTGAGTTGAGATTGAGATTGAAGAATAGGACATATTGAGTCTCTAACAATTCTCTTTATGCTTCTATTGAGTTGAGATTGGAATTTGAGTATAGAACATATAGAGTCTCTAACAATTCTCTTTATGCTTCTATGATATTGATTTGAGTTGAGATTGAGATTTAAGAATAGGACATATTGAGTCTCTAACAATTCTCTTTATGATTCTATTGAGTTGAGATTGGGATTTGAGTATAAAACATATGGAGTCTCTAACAATTCTATTTATGCTTCTATGAGATTGAATTGAGATATTGATTGTACTTTGAGCTTAGAACATATTGATTCTCTAACAATTCTCTTTATGATTCTATGATATTGAACAAGTTTTGTGTTAGCTTGTTAAGCAGATTTGAGATAAGTCTTTGAGAAGGCTTGTGGACTATTTTGAGTTAAGATTTTGTGAAAGCTTGCTTGAGCAGATTTGAGCAAGTCCAAGAGGGGACTTATTGAGTATATTTGAGCAAGTCCAAGAGAGAACTTATTAAGCATATTTGAGCAAGTTCAAGAGATGGCTTATTGAGAAGATTTGAGCAAGTCCAAGAGAGGACTTATTGAGCAGATTTGAGCAAGTCCAAGAGAGGACTTATTGAGAAGATTTGAGAAAGTACTAGAGAGGATTTATTGAGAAGATTTATATAGGTTTTGTGTGAACCTGTTGAGCAGATTTAGAAAGGTTTTATGTGAAATTTTTGAGTAGATTTAGATAGGTTTTGTGTGAACCTATTGAGCATATTTGAGCAGGTTTTGAGAGAACCTATTGAGCAAAATTGTACTAGACCAACTATACTATGTTTAGTGTAAGATATTGAGCAGAACTATGCTAGATCGACTAAACTATGTTTGGTATAGTATTGAGACAGAGCTTTGGAGGTGATAGAGTATAGAGGAAAAAGTCTCAGTGGATAGATATCCAATAGCTAGGTTAATTGAAGACAAGATTTGAGTGAGAAGTCTTCAAGTGGAGAGAGATCCACCAGTCAGTGCAGCAAAGAGACAGAGTCTTCTAGAATATCACTAGCCAAATCATAAGGGGAAAGAGTTCTCCTATGGAAGAGATCCATGAACTTTATATTATGGGATCAACATCTCCTTTGGACCGAGGTCCATAAACATTGTAATTTGGTAAGGATTACAAAGAGATCATTTGAGAAATATTTAGAAGAAATATTTTCTCTGTGGAGGTAGCCCACATTGGGTGAACCACGTTAAATTTGTGTCTCTATTGTGTGTGGTCTTTTGTGCATTGCTTTTATTATTGTTATTGATATTGTTATCTATACACTGCATAATATTTATTTGATAAGAAAAGTAAAAAGTGGTCTTATACTGTTCACCGCCCTCTCAGTATAAGCTTGTATTCTTCACTATGTTGTTTTGGGTAGAGGAAAAGCCATGAATCTCTATATATTTTGTACTGTAAAGATTGCCTCTATAGCAGAATGCTCTTTTCTAGTTTTGAGGAAGAGAGGGGAGGAGACATTTTACAAGAGGAGAAGATTGTTGTATTGTTAATAATACAAAGTACTCATTATTTCTCCATGGACGTAGGGTACACTACCCGAACCACATATATCTTGTGTCTTACATTTATGTGATTGCTTATTATTTATTGCACTGCTTAACTAGGGTTTGAACTATTTTTCCATTTCCACTATTATTATTTGTTTTTTTCATAGGTTGTGTATTGTTTTTACATGGTGAATTCCTAACAACTAGTATCAAAGCGATCTTATTGCGAAAGGGTACTCATAGGAGAGTTTTTTATTCGAGTGGGATAAATGAGATAAAGTTCAAAGTTTAAACTGGAGAAGTTTACTGGACAAAATTTTGGTATGTGGAAAACCAAAGTGGAGGATTATATGTATTATAAGGATGATCTGTACTTGGATTTGAAAGGAAAAATTGATGGTAAACCTAGGATGATGAATGATGATGAATGAGATCTGATATATAGGAGGGCACTAGGGGTGATCCGATTGAGCTTGGATGATTCTATTGCATACAACATCGGGAAGGAAAATACCACCAAAGGAGCCATGGATACACTAGCTAAGTTGTATGAAAAACCCTCAGCTTCAAATAAAATTTTCTTGATTAGAAAGCTTTTTACTATGAATTTGCAAGAGGGTGGATCTATCCAAGAACACCTTAATGATTTTTATGCTATTATGGGTTCTTTAAAATTTGTAGGGCTTGATTTTGATGATGAGGTTATGGCTTTAGGGTTTCTTTGTTCACTACCAGACTCGTGTGGTAGCGTTGTAATGGCAGTGAGTTTCTATGCATGGATCTAGAAAGTTGGTGTTTAATGATGTGATTAACATAATCCTCAGTGATTATATGAGGAGAAAATCCTTAGGGGAGGCTTCATAATCTGGAGTAGCACTATCTACAAAAAGAAGAGGCAGAAACAAAGAAAGAGAAAAAGTTCAAGCTAGAGGAAAAATCTAGAACAGAGAAAAATAGAAGGGTAGATCTAAAATTAGAGACAATAGAAAGATTTATTTTTGGCATTGTGGGAAGAGTGGACACTTCAAGTGGGAGTGCAAAGATAGAAAGAAGAATGAGGACAATAGTGCAAATGATGCTCAAGAGGTAAACATTACATGTGCAATTTATTAGGATGCCCTGATTCTTGCAGCAAATTGCACAAGTGAGTATTGGGTTATGGACTCTGGAGCTTCTTATCATGTCACTTATCATACGGAGTGCTTTTTTTATTATACTCCAGTTCATTATGGAGAGGTTTTGTTGGGCAATAACTGTCCATGTGATATTGTGGGTATTGGCACGATGAATGTAAAGTTGCCAAATGGAAATATTTGGGTGCTTAAAAATGTTAGGCACATTCCTGATCTGAAGAGGAATATAATTTTATCCAGTGCAATTGATACGGAGGGATACAACACTAATTTCAAAAATCGGTAATGGAGAGTGACAAAGGGTTAAATGGTGATTGCAAAATATGAGTTGACTAGAATTTTGTATTTACTACAGAACTCATCTTATTGTACATTGAACTATGCTGCTAAGGATGATATGAAAGGATGGCATTTGCGGTTGGGTCATATGAGTGAGAAATGGATGAAAACCCTTCACTCTAGAAAACTATTGCCAAAACTCAAGGATGTTGACTTGGGTTTTTGTGAAGGTTGTGTATATAGAAAACAGAAAAGGGTAAGGTTTTGAAGGTTTGTCCAAAAAGAAAGAAAGAGAAATTAGAGTTAGTACACTCGGATGTGTAGGGTCCCTCACTAGTACTTTCTCTTGAGGGATACTCTTATTATGTTATCTTAATTTATGATTTCAGTAGGAAGACATGGATCTCCACAATCAGGCATAAATATGATGTTTTTTACACTTTTTGAAAGTGGAGGGCATTAGTGGATATTGAGGCAGGTAAGAAAGTAAAGTGCCTTAAATATGACAATGGTGGTGAATATTGCAGCAAGGAGTTTGAGGACTATTGCACAAAGGAAGGAATTAGGAGAGTCAAGACTACTCTTAGGACACCATAGGAGAATGGAGTCTCAGAGAGGATGAATTGAACTATAATGGAGCATTCCAGAGCCATGATATTGCATGTAAGGTTGCCATTATTCTATTGGGATAGTGCAGTTGATATAGTAGTTTATTTGATAAATAGAGGACCTTGTACTGCATTGGATGGAGGCATTCCAGAGGAGACTTGGAAAGGTAAATCTGTAAACTACTCTTTCCTTAGAGTATTTGGTTATGAGGATTTTTCCCATATAGATAAATAAAATAGGTGTAATCTTGATGCAAAGTCTAGAAAGTATTATTTTCTTGGTTATGGTGTGGATGATATGGGATATAGGCTATAGGATAACATTGGATGAAAAGTTATCAAGAGTAGAGATGTGATTTTCAATGAGGATAGGTTGTACAAGGATAGGCACATACAGGTTGAATAGGATGCACATGAGTTTGTTTAATTGGATGTAATACCGGAGCATGGTGTAAAAATACAGTCTCTTGTTAATATTGATTAACATGGTGCTCATGAGGAAGAACAAGGTGAATAGGAAATTGTTGTTACTCCACCATAACCCATAGGAAGTAAGGAGATCTACAAGGGTAAGACATGCACCTGATAGGTATTCTCCTAATTTACATTATGTACTATACATTGATACCGGTGAACTGAAATGCTTTCATGAGGCTTTGAAAGTGGATGCTAGGATTAAGTGGGAGCATGCTATGAAGGATGATATGGACTCATTGACTCAAAATCAAACTTGGGATTTGGTTGAGCTTCCCAAGGGTAAAATGGTATTGCATTGAAAATGGGTGTACAGAGTGAAGGAAGAAGTTTATGGCAACAAGAGATACAAAGAAAGACTTATTGTGAAATTTTTTGCACAGAGAAAAGGTATTGACTATAATGATATTTTCTCACATGTAGTAAAAATGACTTCAATTCAGACTATTTTGAGTATAGTTATAGTAGAAGATATTCATATTGAGTAGTTAGATGTGAATATAACATTCCTTCATGGGATTTGGAGGAGGAGATCTACATGCACCAACCAGAGGGGTTTGAGTTCAAAGGCAAGAAGAGCCTTGTGTGTAAACTAAAAAAGAGCTTGTACAATTTGAAGCAAGCTCCAAGGCAATGGTATCTCAAGTTTGACAATTTCACGATTGAGAATAAATTTACTAGGAGCCAAAGTGACCATTGTGTTTATTTTTGGGCTATAGTAAATGGTAACTTCCTTATTATCTTATTGTATGTTGATGATATGCTTGTGGTAGGAACCAATATGCAAGATATTATGAAATTAAAAAGGGATTTGGCATGTAAATTTGCCATGAAGGATTTGGGGGAAGCCAAATAAATCCTTGGCATGAGAATCACTAGATATAGGAAGGATAAAACACTACAATTGTCTTAGTTGGATTATGTGGAAAATATGCTTAAGAGGTTCAGTATGCATGATGCAAAATCGGTAGCCCAACCTCTTCCAAAGCACTTTAAGCTCTCAAAGAAGCTACGTCCCAAGAAAAAGGAGGAGGAAGAGTACATGAGGAAGGTACCCTATGCTTCATAAGTTGGGAGTTTTATGTATGCTATGGTGTGTACAAGACCATACATTGCCCAAGAAATGGAATTTGTGAGCCAATATATGAGTAATCCAGGTAAATCTCATTGGAAAGCAGTAAAATGGATACTCAAGTATTTGAAAGGGACTTAAAAATTTTGTTTGAATTTTGGAGGTTTCAAAGTTGAGTTATAGGACTATGTGGATTTAGATATGGTAGGTGATTTGGATGGTGGGAGGAGCACTACTAGGTATGTATTCACAATTTGAGGTACAACAGTGAGTTGGATATCCAAGCTACAACGTGTTGTAGCTCTTTCTAATATGGAGGCTGAGTATGTAGCTGTCATGGAAGGTGCCAAAGAGTTCATATGGCTTCATAGGTTGATTGAGGAGTTACATTAGGAGCAAGGATATGGGACACTTTGGAGTGACAACCAAAGTGCCATTAATTTAGGGAAGAACTCTAATTTTAACTCATGGACAAAGCACATTTAGTTGAGGTATCACTTCATTTGATCAACAATGGAGGATGATTTGGTAAAGTTGGGTAAGATTCACACTTCCCAAAATTTTTCTGATATGCTTACTAAAATTGTATCCATGGAGAAGTTAATATTTTTCTCTACTTCGGTTGACCTTAAGGAGTAAGGGCATGTTATGAGAAACTTTCAGTCCTAGGGTGCAGGGATGTTGCATCAATATTGTCTCCAAGTGGGAGATTGTTAGGTAATGGAGCCAAATTGATAAGAAAGGAATTAATTTCCAAGGAGTATTGTTGATGGGCAATGATCAACAATAGGCCCTTGAACGGGGTTCCAAGGGGCGACATTAAATATTTAATTATTTATTAAATATTTAATTACCATTAAATATTTAATTACCACTAAAAATTGTTGATGGAGAAATTTTTTATTGAAAATTTATTACTAGCAATTTAACTGTAATTTCTTGGTGAAAAATACTTGTCAAAAGAACATGATAACCATATGGGTGGTTTCAACCCATGGTTTTTTACCATTGTATTTTGACACCACTATGTGGTTTTGGGTAGAGGAAAAGCCATGAATCTCTATATATTTTGTACTGTAAAGACTACCTCTATAGTGGAATGATATTTTCTAGTTTGGAGGAAGAGAGGGGAGGAGACATTGTACAAGAGGAGAATATTGTTGTATTTTTAATAATACAAAGGATTGATTGTTTCTCCATGGACATAGGGTACACTTCCCGAACCACGTATATCTTGTGTCTCTTACATTTGTGTGATTGCTTATTGTTTATTGCACTACTTAACTAGGGTTTGAACTGTTTTTCCATTGTTGCTATTATTATTTGTTTTTTTTCATAGTTTGTGTATTGTTTGTACATGGTGAATTCCTAAAAAATCCCTTTGTATTGATATGCAAAAATATCCTCATTACATATAAATTGTAAAAGCCTATGAACCAAAAAAAAAATATTTTTCATATTTGTATTTATAGACTTCGTACAATGCTACAGTTATCAAATCATGATTCTCTTTGAGGTGGATTATTGTTATGTTAAAAAATATGCCAACCTACTGGATTGATTGAAAGTATGGCTACCCCAACTACTAGAATGTGGTTTATCAACATGGCCTAGATATGTGTCACCTCTAGTCATGTTCACCCTACTGCTTGCATATGGTCTATCGATACCTATTGAAATTTTCAACTCAACTGCCCTATCATATGGATGATGACTTGTGTCATTGATATTCTTTGACATGGAATCCTACCCAATAAGCATTGTAGGATAAGGATCTAATTTCTATTGGAGAGTGATTATCATATCCTCTGCACACCTATGGAATGCCTCTCCATTACTTTGATGGCTTACAACCATATACCAACCTTTCAGTAGCTTCGCCTCTTGGTCGTACCTCTACCCTCTACTTCCATTCATGTTGGGTATTTAGAACACTCATAAACCTAGATCAGGTGCTATTATTTTGGTGCCTTTAGCACTTAGCCTATTTTTTTATCTTGTGTGTATCGGGATTTCAATTATTTATCGGGTTCTAGCTAGGTATGAATCCTTTGGCACTTTTCAAACTTCCATATTCCATATTACTTTTGAATTATCAGACCCTAGGTGGATGTTTCAGACTCCTCTAGATTTTTATTGGGTACAATTATTTTGGTGCCATGAGCACTTAGCCTATTTTTTTCCATAGTGAAGGTTAGGATTTTAGGACACTACTGAGTTCCGATTGGTTGTAATCATTTTGACATTCTTAAAACTTACCCATTGTATTACTCTGGTAGTGTGATGGATCCTCAATATTTTATTATGTTCCAAT
Organism: Wollemia nobilis; assembly: GCA_028583015.1. Classification (NCBI taxonomy): domain Eukaryota; kingdom Viridiplantae; phylum Streptophyta; class Pinopsida; order Araucariales; family Araucariaceae; genus Wollemia; species Wollemia nobilis. The sequence continues at coordinate 119,335 of JAQPPZ010004255.1, forward strand.
CTCAGTATAAATATTTTGGCATACCCCTAACTTGGCCATTTTATTTATTTCGCTCTTGTCAGCTTCCAACCAAATAATGATCATTTGGCATATTGGAGAGATAGACAGTCTGGTTGGAACTTGTATTTAAACAACAAGATCAATCATGCAATTCTGAATACTTCATTCGAGTACCATAGTTTTGATAACTTCATACCTTAGTCAATTCACCTTAGTGACCTTTTGGCATCCCTATGAATATAAGTGGTATTTCAGATCACAGTTGTTTATGTCTTCATCCATTCGGTCAGACCTTTATCTAACTTCTGGGTTTTTATTAGGTATGGATGCTTGAGTGATTTTGAAGTCTAGATTTTTTACTCATTTTAATTTTTCTTCTATAAGGGCTTCTGGGCTTAAAATGATTTTCTTTTTAGCAATATCTAGTATTCTTTACAAGAAGCAAACCTAATATATAACTACTAATAGCTAGGTGTAGGTAGGTGTAAAAAGTGCCCACATTCTTGGTGACTAACAGGGGATTTTTGCTTTGTGGGAACAAGGAATCCAAAAAGCCAAAATTTTCTTGAACCTAACACTTTATAATAAAAAGAGAAGGGAAGAAGGATCTAGAAGAAAATCTAGGAAAAATGCAACTTATTGAGGCTACAGGGAAAAGGAGGGTTTATGGATGATAGGGTGGAAATAACATGGCAAGAAATCACAAATAAAAATAAAATAAGGGGGAGCACAAGGGGAAACAACAAGCAAAACTAGAAAACCAAAAAAAACAACACAAGAGGAAAGGGTAAGCAATAGGAAACAACAAAATCAATAGAATGAAATTCATTAACCAAAAATGTTAGTGACAACAGACAACAGGGGACAATAGAGAAAGGATAAAGAGTATAAAATTAAAAACTCAAAAGGAAGAGCAATATAGGGGCTATCACATAACAACATCAACATGAATATCCCAATCCATGGGACACACTCATAGAACATACCCCAATGTATCTCAACAAAATTCCAAGAGCAGACAAAATTCCAGGGATATTTTTCCATCTTGCTATGGGTCTTCTTTCTAACGCAATTCAACAAGGATATTCTTCACTTATTACCATTCACCATGGGATCCCTAAGCTCCAACTACACTCTAAGACTCATATTTCTTGAACACTTTTGTAGTTGTGGATGGGGGCTTATTTATAGAATGTTTACCCCACTTTAGATAGATTTGGCATAAACTAAATCATATGGAGGTTCAATTGGTGTGTGAGTATGGATAATGCTTCCTAGGCATTTTATCCACTAGTGATTTCATTTCCATACAGGCATGGTGTACAATCCTACTTAAACAAGTCCCAAGTTTTTCTCCATGTGCTATTAGATTTCCAAGGACAACATGTAAAGCCTTTTATACTTGTTGGGTGTTATTCATTGGGCTACGGGGTCACATAAAATTTCCTTTAAAAATATTTTAACATTATTTCCTCCAAAATTCTTATCACTTTATTATATAAACATGGGCCCATATCATCATCCTAGGCCTTGTATCAAGTCTTATGGAGTCAAACTTATGCATAATACCTTCTCCACTAAGTTTTATAATTATGGATTTTAAATCAGTCCAATCCAACTTTATAGATGAATATTTTAAAGTTTTAAAGGCAATTTTAAAATGGTCTAAAAGTTAAACCATGTAAAAACCATATTCTTTAGAAGACATGTTATATGCTAGTAAAGAGATCATGTCTAGAATATTAGTAACATTTACCAAAAAAGATAAACATTTTGGCCATTTATCCCTAATACTTCAATCACACATTCACAAGAGGTAATGGAGATGTAGTATCCATCTAGTGGTAAGTGCATGGTGTTTCTCTTTGTCGTTCCATTTTTCAATATCTATAACATTTTTTTCATGATACTCTAACATAATCAAGTTAACAATTATCTTGTCAAGCATTGAAAGCATAAAATGGTAGTCAATATTTTTATAATTATCATAGAATTATTAAGCAAAATTATATAATAAAACTATAAACGTTATCCTAATAGCATGAAATAAATATTCATTATTATTTTAGATATGCAATCATATTAAATTTTAAATAAATATATATAACATAAAATTAATCATCAATAAATGGTGATTCATGACTTTCACTTACATCAATAAACCATCACATTGCAAATATTAAATTCTATAAAGGGTTCTATTAAATCAGGTAATGACATCCTTCCCAACTTGAAAGGTTCATCAACTTAATTGATACTAATAGGGAAAGTATTAATATTAAAAATTATAATATTAAGCAAAATGGTATTGAAAATTCTTCTAGAATTCATTAGAATCTTCCTAAGTAGCATTATCCTTAGTATATTGGTCCCTCTAGATATTAGAATAGGATACCTCTCTATTGCATAGGTGTAACTTGTATGTCTCTAAAATCCTCATTGGTTCAACTACAATTATATATGGTCCTAACCCTATAATTATTGCTAGTCAAAGTTATGAAAAACATAAACAAGATATGGCTTCAACAAAGAAACATGATCAACATTATGGCTTTAAGAGAGATCTAGGGGTAGTGCAAGCCTATATTCAATTGGGCTAAACCTTTAAAACCTTGAGTTATCCTATAATTTTTGGGTGCATGTGAAGTATATTTATCAAACTTAATGGAATAATTATGTGCCTTTACATTGATGGAAAACTTTTTCACCTACTATAAACTACCTATGAGTCATGTTATGGTTAGCATCTCTCTTATACCTATTTGTGACTTCCATTATCCATTGTTATATTAGCCTCATATGTTCCTGTGTTTCTTTAATTATATCTAGACCTTGGACCACTATATCCTCAACCTTATTCTTTGTAAGATGCATGTAACAATTTATACTATATAGTGCCCCAAATGTATCCATGTATGGACTATAATTAATGAATTTATTACAAGAAAAATCTGCCAATGGTAGATATTCACCCACTTATAGTTTTGATCCATGTAGTACATAGTGAACATGTCCTATCAAACTTGATTTACCTTTAATTTTAAATATTTATCATGGGATGGTTGGTGATATGATATTATGCTTAGTCCAAAGTGCCACATTTGAGTGTTACCAAAACCTTAAACTAACCCTACTATCTCTATAAAAATGATTTTCTTTGGCAAGAAATTATATGTATAAATATCTTGCACAAACCTTTTTGAAAAACTAGGGATCCGTCCTTTAGGTTCCTTAGAATAAAATGAGTTAACTTAGTCAACTTGTTGGCTACCATGAGGACAATATCATGTATATTTTTTGACATTAGCAATCCTTGCATAAAATTCATATTAATATTTCACCACACCCATTCAAATCTATCATGAGAATAAAAAATTATACTAGGCATACATGTTTAACCATGACTTGCTAAAACTCTAGGTATTTCACCACAAGTCCTAGTATAAAACTCCTACGGATCTAACAAAAATATAATTATTTCATGCATACCACCAACTTGGTCACACTTGGATGACTTTGAGTATGGATCATAATTTACCTCCTCCAAAATTATAGCTCTCAAGATACCAAGATCAAGGACACAAATATAGTCCTTGTATTTCAATAAACCATCTCTCTCTATCTACTATATCTCATATTTAATATCTTGGGTATGCTTCTCTAAGACAACATTCACTCTATTAATGTGCTCATCCTCATTTAGTTGGATCAAAATTGTTAATTTCAAAATTATTCTAAATATGGTTATAAGAGTTGCTAGGAACCTTCTAATTGAAATAAAAATATTCACATAAATATTTCAATAAAAGAAAAAATTCATGAAAGAAAAGAAAATGTAAATGCAGAAATATATTAATCTCACAAATTACAACACAAAATCATGAGCCTATTTGAGGAGGAAACCTCCTTCAATACTTTCATTAAATGTGCAAAAAGATACATTCCTTTATGGATCCTTTTCTTTCAAATATATACTTCATGCAACCCTAACCTAATGCTTAAGAGTTGGATTACATGCAAAGTGCCACTCAAGCTAAAATATTCTACCACACAAATAGTTAATTTTTTTATAACGGTTACATGAAATAGCTCCAATTGTCTAGGTACCTCAATCACCACATACCATTACAAAATATTACAAAATATCATTCTAATGGGATCATCACATTGGAAAGGGTTCATTACATAATAATATGAGAATCACATAATAATGTTAGGATGGGATCCTAAAAATATCAATATACCTTTTTTAAACTAGAGAGTAAACTACTTGGTTTTTCCTTCCCTTAATATAGTTTTTATTGAAGTTATATTCACACAATAATTATAACCATTGCATTTGGTGAGTATTCAAGTTAGGTAGGAGGAAATTTTTTGAAATATGGAGGAAGTAGTATTAGAAAGAGGAATGGGATCAACTGGCTAGTAGAATAATATAGAAGTAGATATATATGGAACAAGGGCCTTGGTATTAATATAAAATAGTCTTAATTTGGAGGAGAGGATATTGTTGAATCTTTGGGACAAATCCAAGTACAAACCTACCTAGAGATATGTCCAAAAGAAATATTTACTAGTGGGGTATAAATCTATTTAAGGTTTTTACCCAATTAAGTGATAATTTGGTGATTGGTGAGACTAAACACATTCAAGGTCAAAACCCCTTTCCATGCATGGATCTATCTATTATGTCTTCCCTCAAATTTTTAAGAAGTAAAAATTTTGATGACTATAAGAAACTGGGTAAGAGAATTTTTGGTAATGGATGCTACAACTAGGACCAAATCAAAAACCTCTTTTACTAGAATCTATAATTAACTAGAATATATATAAAACATGCAATGAAAAATGTATAACCATGGATAATATTCTTGAATATTTCATATATTTAGGATTATAATAGACCCTTTTTCTATAAGGTGTATTGGAAATGATCCATTTAGACAATATTTTCTCTAGAAAATAATTGATTAGAGAACCTAGGATGAAGAGAGTTTTGAAAAGGAAAGTAAACTTGGATGAAAAATCATTGCTAAGTGAGAATATAAAAAATAATATGAAAAAAAAATCATGAGGAAAGACACAAAATCATGAGTCCATAGTTTTACTCCAGACAAAAAAAAATAAACAATAGGAAATAAGGAAAAAAAATTGGCACAATAAAAGAGATATAAAAACATGGAAAATTATTATTTGAAAGGAAATTAGCACAGGAGGTTTTGTTTTAGGATAACTAAAATTGTGGTGTGTCAATGAGGGGGACAACTATTTTGAACCAAAAAAACTAATGTGGTGCCAAAAAATTAGTTTCCAAGAACTTGGGAACTCAAGGCACTATCATGAAAATCCCATTTAAACCACTAGAAGATAGAAAACAACTTCCTTAAATACATAAGGAAAGTGTTATGACAGATGAGAAAGACCCTATCTCAAATATAAAACTAAACTCATGTAAGGAAATCCCATTGATATTCGGAGTAAAACATACCAATAAAAAGGAAGACCCCCAATGAAAATAATGGTGGGGAATTCCCCAAAGAAATAGGACAAGAGAGATGCCAAGTTAAAACTTATTAAAAGCCAAAGAAAAAATCTAGATGTTGGATTCTATCAAAAAAAAACTAAGCAAAGAGATGGATAAAAAAATAGAAGAGGGTAAGAATAGAACCCTACTAGCGATGTATGTATCCACCCAAAACAACTTAAGAAATACGGGTCTTTAGTTGAAATTCTAGGTGCATGAATGCTCTTAGAAACAAAGTCTTCTTAAATCCTTGAAAATGGATTACCAAACATAGATTCTACTATTACAAGAAATGAATCTAGATGAGGTGGAAAGTAGAAAATCAAGAGATATATTTTGGAAGCAAGTAGACTTTGTAAATGTAAACATTAGAGAGATATATGTATTTGGTGGAAATAAAATTGGTGAGAAGGTTGTAGGGACTACTATTGTTTTTGCTACATTGATTAATTATGTTGGATACATTGTTGTTATGGTTAAATTGTATAGTCTATGGTTTCAATTGTACATGCTATTGTTGTAGCGATATAGGCTACTATTGCAACTAGTGAGGTGGTGATTATTATAACTATTGTGGCCTCTAATTTTGTTATGTTTTCTTTGGCTATTACTATAGCTATGGGTGTTGTGAATGAAACTACTATAGCCATAAAATATTATGTTAATTATAGTTGTAACTACTATAGGGATTTTTATGGTTGAGTCAATTTTTATGTTAGTAGTTGGTGTTCCTCCACCTATTGTGTAGGCATTTGCTATTGTGCATGAAGGGGCTACATATCTACCTACTATAATGGTAATTGGGGCTAAGTATTAATATTTTGATGATGTTTTTGGTGACCAAAATATGTAAATGAATAAATTCTAGGTCAATTACATTATTTATTATTTATCCTACTTGTTTACAAGTTAGATTTATGTGCTTTGTTTGACTTGGTGTGATATTGCATAATAAATATATTTTACTTTTGAGGATATGTCTTATTTGGGTAGTATGTAGGACTTAGTGGACTATATTTTGATTTATAGTTATATATTATAAGAAAAGTAGTATTCATATACAATTGTCTATTTGTTGATTATTTATGTAGAGGGGGAAAACTCCCCTATCACGTACAATTCTCAAGGCTAGATCTGCAAAGAGAGAAAGCCTTGAGGTGAAATGTGGGGATATGTTGTTCTCTACACTTGGTGCTAAGAGGGGGGTAAGGGTTCACCAGGAATGGTTTAAGGACTCACTCCAAGTCCTCTAGTTTTCAATAATGTTTGATGTATTTGATTCAAGGCAAACACCTAGATTTGGCCTTTCTAGATTTATGCTATGGAATACAAAGGAAAATGCAAAAATAAATAATGCATGAATACAAGAGCTAACCCTTTTATGATTATTTCTTTGAATGTTTTCTAACCTAGGGTTTTAAGATAGAAAATATTTAAGCAAGGGCTCAAGAGAATATACATGAACAATATTAACCCTAAGTGCACACTATATGTTGTTTATATTTCCAATGCCTAGAAATTAATTAAATGTATTTATTTTAAATCAGATCTAGGTTTTACAACAAAAATATCAGACACTTAAAAAACAACCTAGAGACTAATTGGAACACTTACCTCATATGGTGATTTGTCATTACTTTTTATCCCTTATCCAATGATATCAACAATTCATGTTCTTGCAAGATAAATTGACAAACACTTGAGAAATATGATTAGTGTTAGGGAGACTACTTAGGCTATAGTACAATAGTGCTTGGAGGTACAACATTCAAGCCCCCTAGGTCCTTTTAGCTGACCTTTGATAAACATAAGCAAAAATTGACCTTTGGAAGAAATCAAACATATCAAGATAAATTAGAATAAAATGATGAAAATATAGAATAAAATAAAGCACTATGCCCTAGATGTAGCATAAAATATAAGTATATATTTTGGAACAATAATTTTCCCCTATGCATAGCTCAATAAAAATTACACCCCATAATAGGAGATCACGATATCACATCAACAAAATTGTGTCCCATAGGGACCTGGGAACGATTTTGCAGAAGTGAGATGAAACATCTCATATTGATGTGAAATAACAAATATTAGATACATCCAGCTAAACATGCATGTAACATAATGAATTCACCTTGGAAGAAAGCAAGGAAGCAATAAAAAGGTTTGAGACCTCCCGAATAGTTGATCTCTCCTTAGGGATCCAACACAAATCCACCAAAGTGAGCAATAGCAATCAACAATCCAATGCAGCAGAAAACCAATCAAACTTCACACTCCAAAGATAACTTGCTTGTGAAAGAAGAATAATGATGTAGATCAATGAGTGAACACTAACAAACTATACGATAATAATCATCGTTAGCATTAATTGTCAATTGTTGTCATGTGTGTTCTAGAAATAAAATCAAACCCTTTTTATATAGTGTATTTGAAGGTGATATGGGTGAGAAAACTGAGGGCCAACGTAAAACATGCCAAACTTAAAGAATTAAGGTTTTCTTAAACATAACCCTAAAAAGATCAAATTGTGCCCCGTTAAGGCTAACCACAATTTTACCTATGCAAAATTATGTCCCATAAAGGTAAGTGTGACTTTGCATAGGTAGAGAAAAAAGGCAAAATATGGGGGAATAAACCTAACCCTTGACCTAGCCAAGTCCAAGGGGTATCCCATAGGGATCTAGGAAGATTGCCCACTAAAGTGGATCATTTTTTTGTGTCTACATTTTTCCCCCTCTTTGATGCATTTAATGCCAAGTAAATGTGTCAAAGAAAGATGTAGAACTCTATGGGAAAGAAGATAACAAACACAAAAAACAAAGGGATGGCCAGGCTTGAAAAAATAGGTGGTGTGAAAGGGTATCACGAGGGACACTCTAGAATTTTGCACACAAGGCGAGACATTACTACCACTAATGACTCTATTGCTAGGGTGCCCCCTCAAGTTTCAAAAGGAATGATCATTCCTTAAGAAACTCAAAAAATGCAAAGAAAAAGGAAAGGAAAAACATAGAAACATGGGAAAAAAAACAAGCAAACAAATAACTAAGCAAAGGGTATTGGGGACAAAATGAATCTAATGAAACTAACATGAAATGCATAGATGAAATAGAATAAAGGGAAAGAAAGAAGAAGGGAAGATAAGAGAAGAAGAAAAATAAAAGGAAGATCCAAAGGTAAACCATATAAAATGAGAGAAGTTGATCAGAAATCTTGAATGAAGGGTGTTATGCCCAACCGATGGTCTAGATGTGAAGTGAAAAACCTTTTATAGGTGTAGTACTCAATAATATGGATAGATGGGCAAAAATATTGAGCGTAACCCACAATGGGTGATTGCTCAAATGATCAAATGATGGAGCGTAACCTACTATGGATGATTGCTCACTAGTGAATATTGTGGGGCGATTATCCACTAGGATGTATACCAATAGATGCTAAAATGGTTAAGGAGCTTATCCTATAATGGGGTGCTGATATTGTTGAGTCAAAATAAGCATAACCCGATAAGGGTGATATGATGTTGCTCATGTGAATGATTTATTAGCAATTACTACCCAATAGGGTTGTGTAAGAATATGTATATAGACCAATTAATATGAGCATAACACAATGTGAGTGTGTGCATGTGCTAGAAGAAATAAGAGGAAGAAAATAAGAACCAAATAATTGTATGTGTACCCCTAGCTTGAAGTTTTAGCTAGTGAAAATTCAAGAGGGATGAAATGTGTAAACAAAGAGGGAAGAATGTATATCCTTATCTAAACAGAGAGAACTTATAATAATCATGCAAAGGACAAGGATATACCAAAAGAGGATTGCATTCCTTGAATTTGAGATGAAATGATGATCATTTTAAAAAAATTCAAAGTCAAAAAACACAAGAAGAAGATAGAATAAAAGAAAAGAGCAAAGGAAAATGAGAAGAGAAGAAGGGATAAAAAATTCTTGGGCCCTAGGTTGGGGCTTCACTAGGTATTAACACCCTAGTGAAAGTGCAATGCATGTGAGCTATGACTTGACTAGGTATCATCACATACCATTGTTGTGAATACCCATAAGCTATATGAACAAGTATTCATGAGCAAACTTCAATGCAATTATGACAAGAAAAAGTTCAAGAAACCGAATTTCAGGCAATCATGCAAAGTATGATAGACAATTATGTAATATGAGTAGACAAGAAAAAGCAATATGATCCAAGCTAAATGAAAAATGTAATGCAAATGATAAATCAAGCGTACTATATTTTTAAATTCATTATATTCATAGGTTATTTGAGTCATTTGCCATCCAAAGAAGCCAAATGATAAGCACTTGAGCCAAACTTGGAAACTATGACAAAGGGCCCTAACCAATTGGACTAAAATTTTCCTCGAAGATCAGTATGAGCATTAGTGTTCTTCTGGTTTTCCTTGAGGACAAGTTACCCAAACTCAAAATAATGGTTGTGAGATTTACTAGAATAATATCATCGAAGCCTATCCTGATAGGATATTAAATGCTCTAAGGTATGAATGTGCTTTTCATCTAGTAGCTCTAATTGGTGCAAAAAATTTGCATGATACTCATTGTTGACCTCAACATCTTGCAACAATATTTGCAATGAGGGAACCTCAAGCTCAAAAGGAAACAACTCCTCAGACCCATATATCAAGACATATGGTGAGGTCCTTGTGGTAGTATGTACACTAGTACAATAGGACCACAAGGCAGGATAAAGCTGGATATGCCAATCACGACCGGTCTTACTAACCAACATCTTCAATATCCTAATAAAGGACTTTATGTATAATTTGGCTTATCCATTATCTTAAGGGTAATAAGGATTTGATGACCTATGTTGAATCTTGTACTTAGCACAAATATTATGAATATTCTTATTCTTAAAAGGAGTGTCATTATCAAAAATAATTATCAAAGGAATATCGAACCTACAAATAATTTGGTTGAAGATGAACTTAGAGACTTGAGTTCTAGTCACCGTAACCAATGGAATAGATTCAACCCATTTAGTTAAATACTCAATAATAGCAATGATAAACTTGTGACCATTAGATAATAATGGGTTAATTTTCTTGATAATTTCCAACCTCTACATGGAGAATGGCCAAGGAGAAGAGAACCTAAAGGTCTTGAGAAGGAGCATGAATAACATGATCATGGCATTGGCACTTGTTGCAGCACCACACATAGTCACATACATATTTATCTATGGAAGGTCAATAGTAACCCATCTGAAGGAGCTTCTTGGCAATAGCATTGCCACTAAAATGGCCTTCGTGTGAGCCTTCATGAGCATCAGTAAGAGCAAGTCGGGTTTTATCGAATTTAAGACATATCAAGTGGATGCCTTCAAAAGAGCATTGATACAAGGTGTTGCCAATTATTATGAAGCAACATGCTCTGTTGTATAAAATCTTATGTTGGTTGTGATCTAAACCATCATGTATCGATCCATCCTTAAGAAAATTAAAGATGTTAGATGAGGAGGTTTCAATGGTAAAATAATCTAACAGTATAATATAATAACCAATAAACGTAGGTTTTTGAAGTTGTCTAATGATAATTGATGCTTGATCATCTCCATATGGAACAAGGATGTAGTAACAACCATGGCATCTGCATTACGATTTGAGGATATAGGGATAAACTATATGGTTACATGTTCAAACAAGGACAACAACTTAGTGATAATATCCTTGTAAGGTTTAATTTTATCATCCTGATTCTAATAAACATCATTAATTTGATTAACCACAAGATAAAAGTCACAAAGACCAAAATGAATCTAACCTACAAGGCTAAAGCTGCTTTAAGACCGAGTATCAAAGCTTCATATTCTGTAGTATTATTTTTGCAAGAGATGAATTTTGAAGGACAAGGGAGTGATTTGATTTTGTGGGATGACTAGAACGACTCTAGAACTAGCACCCTTCATGCATAAGGCTCCATCAAAAAACAAATTCCAAGACTCAGACTCTTCAATTTTGACATTGAAGCACTCATCAAGAAACTCAACAACTATAGTATGGGCAAATTCTATGGGAGAAAAGGCTAACAGTAGGTTTATTTCTTGTTATAGGAATAGATTTTAGAGGTCTATTAGTGCAAACTGAATACAACTTTCCACCATCAATAAATTTTACTTCTTTTCTTGTGAACAAATTTTTAAAAATAAAGTTTTTCAAACAAAACAATATTACAGCTATTAAGACTAGATCTAAAATACTAAAATCAATCTTAAAACAAGGGAAAGTAAAATTATTCTAAAAAAATCTTATTACCACTAAAACCAGGTCTAAAATACAACAACCAATTTTAGCATAGCAAGGAAAAGTAAAGAATTGTTCTTACTACTTGATTTTAAGGAACACTTCGATATGACCTTGTCACACCTCCTACTTGCTTTGTAAGTTAAAGAACCCATACCTAAGTATATAACAACTACACAATGCTAAAAAGTAAATTTACTGAAAATAAAAATGCTAAAATAAAGGCTAAATTGTTGTCACTACTTGATTTTAAGAAGCATTTTGGTATGATCTTGTCGCACCTACTCCCTTATACAAGTCAAATCTTCCATACCTAAGTATGTGATAATAAAAAATAGCTTGTTGGAATTTAAATGCTAACTAGAAAGTAGTATATTTTGAACCTAATAAAATGGAACTTGTCAATGTTGATATGAAGACACTTTTTGTAACTCCTTGTCCCAACTCTTACCTGCATGCACATTGTAATTTCTTGTGCCACTTACATAGGTAAGCCATCCTCTCACATGATCTAGCAATCTCTGATAAAAAATTAGGGCATTGTTCTTCCTGACAATGATGCCAAAATATTGAGTTGTGATATATCACATTTAATTTGTCAATGTAGATTAGATTTAAATAATATAAATCCCATATATATTATTCCCCAATTCTTAATTATTGACTTTATTATGTTTTCTTAGTTTCATTTGCAAGAAATGAAAGTTTACAATAAACAAAATTGAAATGAAAGAATGCTTAATTTAAAGGTGCAATTTATGACTAAGTTTGTGTGTGGATCCACATATGATCTAATAATGTAAAAATTATTTAATAGATTTTATAATTATATGTTATGCAATTTTAATTAATTCTTTTCTCTAAGACTTATTCTATATTCTAACTAATCTACCATATTTTTAGGAGGAAGAGAGCAAGGGATAGACTATTCGGAGTGCACCCTGTCTCTTACAAGTTAGTACTAATATCTTCTCCTTTCTATTCTATTTTACTTCAAAAAATAATATTCATTTAAACTAACTAAATGTTATTTAATTCATGTGTGTAGGAAAATAAAATGGAAGTTATAGTAACAAGTAAATCATGAGGAAATTACAAGATACAGTTACCAAATTCATTGAAGAAAATGCTACTACTTTATTGCTTGACTTCAATATTCATTCATACAATGTAAATGATAGATTATGCAAAAAATAGACTATTCAGATGGAAGACCCTTTCTAAGGTCTTTACATTGTAATATATAGCTTTTACATCACTCTTTCAATAGAAGTCTTCAACTTCTTTCTATTACATCTTGAATAGTTGAAGATTTGCTACTAATATTATATAATAAAATAATCTAATATTAAGATAACCTAAAAACTACTTTTGGAATTATTATAAACAAATATGTCCAAGTGGTATAATACGTAATAAAGACCTAAAGTTTGAATAACTCACTAAAAAAATGAAACAACTATTTTTCCTCTTCCTTAGGGAAGAGACAAATTAGGACTACATTCAATTTATATAAATCTATAACAACTAACAAAATTAAAAATTACATTTAAATAATGAATTACATAATAAATGTTGGATTACGTTTCAAATATTAATGTCTACACGATGATGACAAGGTTGATTGTGCATTACACATTGTGTAGGTTGAGCTATCAACATATGTGTAAATTCCACCGTGTTAATTAGATTTACACAGTCAACTATTTTTTGAAACAACTTTTGCAATGCCTTTTCATAGATACCTTTCATACATTTTTTTCATAGCTGGTATCCATATATGGATTCATAACCCATTCTCAACACAAACACACTTCCTCACAAGCTAGTTTGTCTATATTTAGTCTATATTCAGCTATAACATCTACAGACTACCTACAACTCATACCTACTAAAACACAACATTTGTACATGTTATTAATAATATTGTAAACAATTTATCACATAATACCTCGTGAATCAAATTCATCAAAAATCATATAAACTATGCATATTGATTGGTAAAGCATTGTTATAATCATCAAATTTGCATCTAAAAATTAGAATAACACTACATATAACAATCATATTTTAATGCCCATCAGGGGTCAACTAAATTATTGTCCATAATATTATTATGGATAAAAAGGTTTTATGATGGAAAATTAGGAATAGACACCTATAGTGGTGGTAAGTTGATAAAAGGATTGAATGTTATTGGGTTAGAAGTATTTGGTATACTAGCACATATATCCACATTTTGACTATGTATAACACTTGCAAGTTGAGATAAAATATTGTTTATCCTAAAATATTCCAAGTTTAGAGGAAGGGACCCCTAATTCCTAGAAGATGACAAGATATTAGGGGGGCTTCCTTCTATTATTGTGGTGATAATAGAAGGATTAGATCTCATGCTATTAAGTTTATTTGGATTAATATATATATATATAGGGACCCATGCAAAGGATCTCTTTGAGATCCCACAAAATTTTATCTAGGCTATTGTGGAAGCTCCATAAGGGATTGTTATCTAGCTAAAGTAGACAAAGGTCCTTCAACTATGAGGACTTGCTGCATTATTTCCTTATTTACCCAAAGGAAATTAGCTAAAAAGTATGGTTTTTGTTTGGAGACACATATTTATTGTCCCTCTTGAAAGTGGTTTTGGACCATAACCCTTTGGTTTTTGAATCCTCTAAAGGCATTTTCAAATTTCCTAAACCCTTTAGATTCGAAACAATGTGGATGAAAGACCCAAGTTGGAAACTAATATTAGTGAGTGGTGGTATTAGAAATTCTCTGGGAAATTAATCTCTCATGTGGCTAAGAAATTAATGTGGGTAAAATTAATTTTAAATATCTATAATATAGAGGTTTTTGGCCATGTGAATGTGAAAAAAGAATCCTTTAAGGATCAAATTAAAACTTTGGAAGCTAAGATTAAAATTGGAGAGTTTTTGGTGGAAGCTAGATTGAAAGAGAAGACTCTATTGGTGAACTTGCACAACACTCTAGCATGTAAAAAAATTATTTGGAAACAAAAATCTTGAGCCTTATGGTTAAAATAAGGATATAGGTATAGAAAAATTTTCCATGTTTCCACTTTGAGGAGTAGGAGTATTAATAATATTAGTGAAATTTTAAAAGTAGAGGGCCATAAATATATTGATATTCATGAAATTAGAGCAGAAGTTGTAGACTACTTTGAATCCCTATGGGGGTAGAAGTCAAATGTGGATAAACAAGTAGAAAGAAAGTTATTATCTAGCCTTACACACCTAATTATAAAAGATATGAACTCTATTTTTATCATCCCTTTTGAAGATAAGGAAACTAAAAAGGTAAAATTTTCCATGGGAGGGCTAAAATATTTGAGACTAGATGGATTCTCTCCTATCTTCTTTAAGAGATACTAGAAAATTATGGGGAGATATATTAGAAATGATTTTAAAGAAGTTCAAAGATCGGGGCATATTTAAAGGGATGTTAATTACATATTTTTTATGCTTATTTCTAAGCCTCACATGATAAAGGATTTTAATGATTTCACACCTATTAATTTGTGCAATATTGTGCATAACATTTTCTCCAATATTTTCCTAATAGTTTAAAAATTTTTCTCCTAGAGATCATTGTTCCAACTTAGGCAAGTTTTGTGGCTAGAAGATAAATATTGGATGGGATTATTTTTGTGCACAAGATCAATCATTCTATGTATAAAAGTGGAATATCAAGTATTTTAATCAAATTAGATATGAACAAAGCTTATGACCATGTGTCTTAGGATTTTTTGATAAAATTCATGCATTACTAGTAGTGGCTCAATATTATCAAATAATGTATTTCGACATCTTGGTTTTTGGTCTTAGTGAATGGGTCTATAGTTTGGTACTTTAAGAGCCAAAGAGGGCTTCACTAGGGGGATCCTCTCTCCCACTTTCTATTCATCCTTTATACTAAGGTACATGGTAGAGCCATAAAATTTGAGCTAGGTATCGAGGGTATGAGTTTGAATTTACACTCTGATCACATATCTCATAAATAATTTGTATATGATACTCTTCTATCCACTATGGCATCCATTCCTCAAGTCAAAAAGGTTAAAGATATTTTAACCTTTTATGAAAAGGTTATGGGTCAGATGATCAATTTCCATAAGAGTATACTTTGTTTCTTGAATACCCCTTCGATAGGTAAAGGAAGATTACCAAAATTTTGGGTTGTGAGATTGTGGCTTTACCATCTTATTTAGGGATACCTATGTTCAGTGGTAAAATGAAATAAAATCTTTGGGACCCAGTATTAGATAGGTTTCAAAAAAATCTTGTTGGCTAGAAAGGGGCTCTTCTTAGCCATACTAGAAAGGTATGGTTAGTTAAGGCAACTCTGCAAAGCATACTAGTCTATTACCTCTCTATTTTAAAATCCCTGATAAAAGTAGTTCAAAATATTGAGCAAATTTAGAAGTCTTTCTTATGGTTTGGTTTAGAGAGTAAGAAAATATTTCATCTTGTCTCGTGGGAACAAGTTTGTAAAGAAATCAAAGTTGGGGATCTAGGTTTTAGAAGGGTCAAGTGGATGAATGAAGCTTTAATGGAAAACTAGGCATGGAAGTTGTTTAACAAATAAAATATTGGCTGGGTGAATATTGTGTTGGCTAAATATATTTTTACCAGTTTTAATTTCCTGATGATCCTTCATCGACCTTAGGATCGACCTTTTAGCTTAGAACTTTGAAAACAAAAAGCATCATTTGTAGAGGGTGTAGATGGATTCTAAGAAGTGGGAATGCTATTTATTTCTAGAAGGATCCTTGGATCTAAGATCAACCTATAATATCCTCCCAAGAAGGTATTAAGGTGGATGATTATATGTAGATACAACATGGGGTTAAAATTTGGAAACTGCTTAGAATGTAAAATCTAAATATGTTTGAATAGAGAAGTTTTAGCCTCATTGAAGATTTATTAAGGCTACAAGTTATAAAGAACATGAAATAGGAAGAAAACTTAATTTTAAATAATAAAAGTGATGGATTATTTTCTATTAAGTCATCCTATAATATTACTTTTGATGTCATGGAGGAAGTCCTTATTTTCAAGAAAAATTAGATTAAAGGTCTTACACTAGAAGTGAAATTTTACCTTTGGTTGGCATCTCATGATAAACTTCTCATGGTGGAAAATTTACAAAGATGAGGTATGCTAATTACAAATTAGTATTCCCTTTGTAAACATTCTGATGAATCCACCAATCACTTATTTTTCCAAGGCCCTTTTTTGAGGGAAGTGTTTTCTCTCATAATGGATTTTTTAGGATTTTCGTGGGTGTTTCTTGACTTGTTATATGATGTTATTTATCAGTGTGCCTCTCCATTTATAAACCCTATCTTTTTATCCTTTTGGTACTTCAACCCCCCACATCTCCTTGGGGGTGTTTGGAAGGAAATAAATAGAAGTGTTTTCAAAAGCATGGAGAGAAATGCTAAATCAGTATGACTTAGAGTTTTAATGATAATTAGTGAAAATATAGGGAATTAAATTTTAGTTCTTAGTTTTGGAGAGGTATCAAAGATTACTCTTTTGAAAAAAATGAATTTTTCAATCTGTGCTAGAACTATAGATATTCCAAATATCAGAACATTTGTTAAATGGAAACCTTCACTTGAGTATTGGATTAAATTTAATTTTTATGGAGTTTCAAAATAGAATATGAGGATGGTGGACGTAGGTTTCCTCTTTAGGAATCACAATGGGGAGATTATCCTTGCTTTTACAAAAATCCTAGGTCCACAAACTTTTCATTTTACTGAATCTAGGGAGTTGTATCAAGGCACTATATTAATGGAATATTTGAATTGTAAACAAATATTATTGAAGGGGACTCCTTAAATGTGGTTAAGGCATTTTTAGGTGATCAAAATCCTAGTTGGAACATATTCAATCTAATTAAGGAATCCCAAATATTCAATCAAAATTTGGAGATAATTCAAGTCAGACACACCTTTAGAGAAGGTAACAAGAGTGTAAACATACTAGCTAATCTAGGGTTAAGCCAAGATAAAATTTCACCTTTGGAGGGATAATTTTCCTATAGAAATTGAATATTTTATTTTATGAGTTTTATTGATAATGTGATACTTTTCCTAATGGGGGTCTGCAAATTCTTATGGCTAGATACATTTTTTGTTGGAATTTGAATCCCATTGCAGTTATTTATTGGGAGATCCATGATCTTATGCTTTTTGAAGAGCATATTTAGTTGTGGGTTCATATAGTCAGGTTGTAGGGGGATTTTATCCCTATCTCTTTACCCCTCTATTTAAATTCCTTTCTTTTTTTTGAGGATGCCTCTCCTCTATTTTAGTGAGTTGCTTTCGTTATGCCCTATTGGGCTAGCTAGTTTTAAGTCCCTACATGGATTTCTCTCTATTTGTACCCCTTTTTATAATCTTGTAGGTTTAGCTTTCTTCTTGTTGTAAAATTTTCAGGGATCTTTCAACACCCCTTCTATAATTATAAAACAAATGGTCCATAGACCTAAAACTTAGTTCCACTTGTCAATTATGTATAGGGAACATATTACTACAAGGAGGATGTTCATAATTCTATTCTTATTTATAAACAAGATTTCAATAATGTTCTACTTGTTAGTAAGCTCAAGGAAAGAGTAAGAATTTTGTGCCATTTTACATTAAATATGTATGGTTATATGTGACAGTTCAGTCATGGCCAAGGGAGTTAAATAATTAGAGTTTGGTTTCCAAAGTACTTATAGTAAAGAAAAGAATGTTTTTTAGACCCTTATATCACCTTAAAATAACAAACCTCGTTATGGGTTCTACCATTACCCTATGATATACTATCCAAGGGAGATATCCCCTCAAGGTTTTTACCAAAGTTCACCAAAGTTGTGGCTTCTAGAAATAATACTACAAAGGCACTAGCCTTTGCATCATGTTATTAAGGGTGATACCACACTCAGATGAGAGGGCATTGTTACTGCTCCATCATTTTTAATTCTTCCAAGCTTTATATTTAGTGAAACAAAGAGTTTAAGGGGTTCACCAAGGGAATTTATCAATTTTCCTAAATCTATGTTTTGTGTATCAATTTATACAAACACCTATGTTTTGACTATCCTAGTGTCTAAATGCAAAGTATTATGGGTCAATGCAGATGAATACAAGTAGTACATCATACAAGATCTATATGTAATTTATATTTTTATGATAATATATGATGTAATTCTATGAAATAGAATCTTTATTTTAGATAAAAATGCAAGTAGTACAATTAGTTCATTGTTTATCTACATGCAATTTTCCTTTTGAATGTCTATTTTACAAGCGATGAAAAGGGAAAGACTAAGGTCTTTGCTATTGGATTTCTGATGGCAAGCCGGGATTCACACAAACACATTCACAGTAATTTCATTTAAATTTCATTAAAAATAGCAAAATACGGTTACAGTAGCCACTCCAGTATACCACTTCTCCCCCAATCCCGAACTTCACCACCCCTTTCCCATACAAATTTCCCCGTTTTAATGTGGTCTCGGCCTTCCTTGAAATTAATGCTCCCGCCCGAAGACCCCTTTCGAATTTCATCTTCCCTCCGTTGAAATTTTAAAATTTTCCTTTCCTTTTGTTTTCTGCCATTAATGGCAACTGTCCGATCCGTCCAGAGCCTGCATTCATGGCTTTCCATACCCTGCACCCGCCGTTTTAATCTGATTGTCTTTAAGTACCGTTGTCTCCGCCATTAAGTCTTTCACCTGTAACTACGGTTTCTCCAGAAACAACATTCCCAGATAATTAAACTTGGTCGACATCTATATCCTTCTCCTCCGATTACGTGGCCCTCATCCTCAAGATCTGTTACAAGCATGCCTCCACGTGTCAAATTTGACTCTATTCCCCAATGGTAGTGTTGCCTTTAAGGCACGTGGCAACCACGTGTCAATTTTCCCCTGTCCGACCGTCCGCGTGTTTAATTCCGTTTGACTTTTCTTGGGCCGCGATATCGCGACATGTAGCGATATCGCGACATGTCGCGATATCGCTACCCAACTGACGTCCGCCCTCAGCTTTGAAACCACGTCGCGATATCGCGACGTCGCGATATCGCGACAAAAGTACGTCCTGCATTGTCTCTGCCTTTGACGTCGCGAAATCGTGACGTGTCACGAAATCGCGACGCGTCGCGATCTCGCGACTCCAACCCCCACTCCTTGCAACAGCTTCAACCCCCTTCGTAACTTCCAACCTAACCTAACTTGCTCCGTCCACTTGGCCATCCTAACCTGTCGCGATATCGCGACGTCGCGATATCGCGACGAAACTTGCTCCGTCCATGCAACAGCAAATGAGGTCGCGATTTCGTGACCTCACACCAACTTTTGCCTTAGTCCCCTTATCAACTTCCTTTTCTGTCTTACGACATCTCCTTCCCCGGAAAAGAACCAAATTGCTTCAAAAATCTCTAAAGAAAAATAAAAGATGCAAGATTGCTCATACTTTCACCGGATGCTCCTGCATCAGACACCCGGGGTAGATTAGAAGTGACCCTCACTTCTATTTTGTTGGGGGAAGACCCAATCGGTCAACCTCCGCCTCCGATACCCAAGTTGCATCTTCAATAGGCCTGCCTTTCCACTTGATCAAATACTCAGTATACTGTTTATTCCTGGTGTTTTTGCCTTCACGAGTATCCAATACTTCTTCGGTTTCATCTGTGCTCGGAGTAGATGCTGGAATTTGCCATAACTCTGGACTTTGCATTTCTGTACCTTCTCCCTCATGGTATTCCACTAAATCTGAGATATTAAAAATTGGTGAAATATCAAGCCAAGTTGGCAATTCCACTTCATACGCATTTCCTGACTCTCGCTTTCCCAATATTCTGCATGGTCCAAACCTTTTCATTTTCAATTTATTATAAGTCTTGGCAGGAAATCTCTCTTTCCTGAGATGCACCATGACCTCATCTCCTACCTTGAACTCCTTGAACCGCCGCTTCTGGTCCGCCCTTGTCTTATATTGACTGTTCATTTTTGTAATTTGTCTTCTTACTTCCTCATGCAGACTTTTCATATGTTCTGCAAATTCTTCGGCTTCGGCACTACATTTTTCTCTTCTGTCCAACCTTCTTAGCTCAGACACATTCCTCGGGCTGTTTCCATATACTATCTGGAACGGAGATTTATTTGTGCTTTTATTAACTGAACTGTTATATGCAAACTCTGCCTGTGGTAAGACCAAATCCCATCCCTTGGGTTGATCCACTATCAAACACCGCAGTAAATTGCCCAGGCTTCTATTGACCACCTCCGTCCGCCCATCTGTCTGTGGATGGTATGCTGAACTGAATTTCAAGTCTGTCTTCAATTTCTTCCACAGAGTTCTCCAGAAATACCCAACAAACTTTGTATCTCTGTCTGAAACTATACTTCTCGGTAGACCGTGAAGTCGTACCACTTCCTTGAAGAACAATCCAGCAATGTGAACTGCATCACTTGTCTTTTGGCAGGGAATAAAATGTGCCATTTTGGAGAACCGGTCCACCACCACAAATATTGAATCATTTCCTCTCTGTGTTCTCGGCAATCCAAGAACAAAATCCATGCTTATGTCCTCCCATGGTCTCTCGAGCACAGGTAATGGCTGGTACAACTTGGTATTTTGTTTTACACCCTTTGCCATCTGGCATATTCTGCAGCTTTGCACAAACTTCCGTACATCTTGCCGAAGTTGTGGCCAGTAGTAATTTTCCTCAATCAAGGCAATGGTCTTATCCCTACCAAAATGCCCAGCCAATCCTCCGCTGTGCTTTTCTTTGATTAAATTCTCCCGCATGGAACTTCTGGGAATGCACAACTTACTACCCTTGAACAACATCCCGTCTTGGATTAAGAAATCCAACCATTTTGTTCTATCCATGGTAAGAGGTATTGAGCAAGCCTTCCAGGCTTCTGCAAAATCCGGATCTGCAGGGTATAGACCCTTCAGTTCTTCAAACCCCACTACTTCCACTGTCAATCTGGTCAGCAGAGTCTGCCTTCCGCTTAAGGCATCTGCAACCCTGTTTGACTTCCCACTTCGTGCTTTAGTACAAAGGTGTAACTTTGGAGGAACTCCACCCATTTCATGTGCCTTTGGTTCAGTTTTGTCTGACTGTTAATGTATTGCAAAGCCTGATGGTCAGAACAAGTACAAACTCCTTTGGTAATAAATAATGTCTCCACTTTTTCAAGGCCTGAACTATAGCATAAAATTCTTGATCATAGACAGAATACTTTTTCGGGCATCATTTAACTTTTCACTGAAATAAGCAACTGGCTTGCCTCCTTGACTCAGTATCGCCCCTATTGCACTGCCACTGGCATCACAGTCCACCTGAAATACCTTGTTGAAGTCTGGAAGTGCCAAAATAGGCTGCTCGATAACTTTTCTTTTTAATGTATCAAAGCTCCTTTCAGCTCCTGATGTCCATTTGAACTCCTTTTTATCTCCCCTCATTGTCTCTGTGAAAGGTGCACAAATACTGCTGAAGTTCTTTATGAACTTCCTATAAAAACGGCCGACCATGGAATGACCTCACTTCTGTTGTGCTCCTTGGAGTAGGCCATTCAATGATGGCTCTCACCTTTTCGGGGTCCATCTTCAGGCCTTCTGCTGAGATTACAAACCCCAAGTATACCAATTCTTTCTTGACAAAATTACACTTTTTCAAATTTATTAATAACTGTTCTTCTTGCAACTTTTCAAAGACTCTCCTGATATGCATCAAGTGTTCCTCCAGGGTCCGGCTAAATATCAATATATCATCTAAATAGACAATAACAAACTTTCCCGGAAATTCTTTCAGTACTTCATTCATCACCGCATGAAGGTACTTGGTGCATTGGACAGTCCAAAGGGCATGACCAACCACTCAAACAGGCCTTCTCTTGTCTTGAAGGTTGTCTTCCATTCATCCCCCTCTCGGATACGGATCTGATGATAACCACTTTTCAGGTCAATCTTTGTGAAGTACTCAGCTCCACTTAAACAGTCCATG
This sequence comes from Wollemia nobilis, assembly GCA_028583015.1. Classification (NCBI taxonomy): domain Eukaryota; kingdom Viridiplantae; phylum Streptophyta; class Pinopsida; order Araucariales; family Araucariaceae; genus Wollemia; species Wollemia nobilis. The sequence continues at coordinate 142,179 of JAQPPZ010004255.1, forward strand.
ATATCATCCATTCTTGGTAACGGGAATCTGTACTTAATAGTAATTTTGTTGATGGCCCGTGAATCTGTACACATCCTCCATTCTCCATCCTTCTTTGGCGCCAGAACTGCAGGTACTGCGCATGGACTCAAACTTTCCCGAATTAATCCCTTTTCTAATAATTCTTGGACCTGTCTATTTAACTCCTCAGTCTCTACAGGTGTCATCCTGTGTGCAGCTTTATTTGGCAGGCTTGATCCTGGTACTAAATCTATATGATGGCTAATTTTTCTCACAGGGGGTAAGCCCTCAGGCACATTGTCAGACACAATGTCTGAAAATTCCTCCAGTAGATTTAGAACTTCTATTGGGGTATCCTGGCATTCCTTCCCCCTAACTCTAGGGATTATTGCATAACATAAACGTTCATGCTTTAACCCGTTCAGAAACTCTCTCCCCTCAACTAAACAGACTCTGGAAATATTACATACCTTTTCATCTGTATCCTTCAAGGGCTTTAGTTTATGGCGTACACCATTCTTTGTCAATGAGTAGGTGTTGGCACGGCCATCATGTACTGCACTCCGGTCAAACTGCCAGGGTCTCCCCAGCAACATGTGGCAAACATCCATGGGTAAGATGTCACACAGGACCTCATCACAATAATTCCCAATGTTAAATTTAACAGAACACTGCTCGTTGACCAAAGCTCCGTGGTCCTTTTGTAACCATGCGACCCGGTATGGGTGTGGGTGTTTCCTCCTTTCTAACCGTAACTTTGTAACCATTTCCTCAGAAACCAGGTTGTCCGTGCTACCATTATCAATAATGATATTGCAAACCTTGCCCGCACATTTACATCTAGTGCGGAATAAACTTCTCCTCTGGTCTGTGTCCTTCTCCTCGTTCAACAGGACTCTTCTTACAACCATTGTTTCTCCTCTCTCCGCTTCTTCGGAATGCTCAGATTCAACATCCTCCTCTCGCCACAGACAGCTCGGCCGGGCCCTCGGGCCTCTTGTTTGTTCTTTCTCTGTGTTGTGGACATTCAAATGCCCTGTGTCCTTCTTCACCACAAGTGGAAACATGTTCCACGAAATACTCCCCTTCCAAACCCTCGTCCGGATCCACCCCGTCCTCTTGGGTAGTCGTTTCGATCTCGGGGCTGATAAACATCTTCTTCTTTTTGGTCCTCGGTTACTACCGGCTTCACCAGTCTTCTTCGGATCCTTGTACTTTTCTCCACTGGTCCTCCCACCAGCTCCTTCCACCTCGGCCTCTTCCTCTTTGCTTGCCTTCAAACCGCCTCTTTAGCTTTTCTTCTACCTTCAAGGCAAATTGATAAGCATCCTCAATGGTGTTTACTCGAACCAGGCTCGCTTCTTCCTGGATACCAAGCCTCAGCCCATTAATGTAACGGGCTACTTTCTCCTTATTTGCCTCTAAATGCCCTGTTCTAATAGAAATTTTGTAAAATTCTTCAGTGTACTCTTGGACAGTTTTGTTTGTCTGTCTCAAGCTCTGCATCTTCCTTAGCAGATCCAACTCGTAATCTGCCGGGATGAACTGTCTTTTAATCTTCTCCACCATTCTATCCCATCTTGTTATTCTCTCTTTCCCTCTTCTGTTTCTCTCCAACTGCATTCCCTTCCACCAAATGCTGGCATGACCCTTTAACTTGGTCTTAGCAAATCTGACCCGGTTAGGGTCTTCAATCTCCTCATACTCGAAATATTCCTCTAAATCATTTATCCAGTCAATCACTTCTTCTGGATTTAGATTTCCCGAGTAGGTAGATACCTCCATTTTTGGCTGTTTTCCAATCTGAGAGATGGCCTTATACAACCGGGCTCGAGCTGGATCCACGGCTCGCCTCTTCCTCGACTGTTCTTCCTCTTCAACTTCATCTTCACTTTCCTCTTCCCCTCCGGGTTCGCGCCTTCGCGTAACTCGCTTGCAAGGCTTGAACTTGTCTTTGCAAGGCCCGGAAGTCTTCGGCCGGCACCACATTTCCTGCTCCGCCACGGTTCCTTCGTGGAGGCATGATATTTTTCTCTGTATATATATATATATATATATTTTTATTATTTTTTTAGAATTCTTCCACAGATCCTGGTGCAACTGCCTCTCTCCGATGATCTGTTACACGCTCAGGAGCTCCCGCTCTGATACCACTTGATGGCAAGCCGGGATTCACACAAACACATTCACAGTAATTTCATTTAAATTTCATTAAAAATAGCAAAATACGGTTACAGTAGCCACTCCAGTATACCACTTCTCCCCCAATCCCGAACTTCACCACCCCTTTCCCATACAAATTTCCCCATTTTAATGTGGTCTCGGCCTTCCCTGAAATTAATGCTCCCGCCCGAAGACCCCTTTCGAATTTCATCTTCCCTCCGTTGAAATTTTAAAATTTTCCTTTCCTTTTGTTTTCTGCCATAAATGGCAACTGTCCGATCCGTCCAGAGCCTGCATTCATGGCTTTCCATACCCTGCACCCGCCGTTTTAATCTAACTGTCTTTAAGTACCGTTGTCTCCGCCATTAAGTCTTTCACCTGTAACTACGGTTTCTCCAGAAACAACATTCCCAGATAATTAAACTTGGTCGACATCTATATCTTTCTCCTCCGATTACGTGGCCCTCATCCTCAAGATCTGTTACAAGTATGCCTCCACGTGTCAAATTTGACTCTATTCCCCAATGGTAGTGTTGCCTTTAAGGCACGTGGCAACCACGTGTCAATTTTCCCCTGTCCGACCGTCCGCGTGTTTAATTCCGTTTGACTTTTCTTGGGCCGCGATATCGCGACATGTAGCGATATCACGACATGTCGCGATATCGCTACCCAACTGACGTCCGCCCTCAGCTTTGAAACCACGTCGCGATATCGCGACAAAAGTACGTCCTGCATTGTCTGCCTTTGACGTCGCGAAATCGTGACGTGTCACGAAATCGCGACGCGTCGCGATCTCGCGACTCCAACCCCCACTCCTTGCAACAACTTCAACCCCCTTCGTAACTTCCAACCTACTCGATATCCTCACGAACTTCTCCGTCCACTTGGCCATCCTAACCTGTCGCGATATCGCGACGTCGCGATATCGCGACGAAACTTGCCCCGTCCATGCAACAGCAAATGAGGTCGCGATTTCGCGACCTCACACCAACTTTTGCCTTAGTCCCCTTATCAACTTCCTTTTCTGTCTTACGTCATCTCCTTCCCCGAAAAAGAACCAAATTGCTTCAAAAATACCAGATTTTTTTAAAGAAAAATAAAAGATGCAAGATTGCTCATACTTTCACCGGATGCTCCTGCATCAATTTCAAAATTGACAGACTTGACGATATATATTTCTGAATGGAAATATGCATAAAACAAAGTGTTGCCAAACAAAACCTAACCTAGAAATGTTTTTTATTTCTTTGATAAAATCTAGCCTAAAAAGCCAAATATAAATATAAATTCATTTTATTGTTTTCCTTTTGAGCAAGGGTGAAATAATAATGGAAATAAATACAATAGATTAAATGTAAACTACATGCACTTCTTATTTTGAATTTGTTAATGAAAAGCCTAAACTCTCTGATTTGAAACCTCTTTTTAGTGAGTTACACAAAAAACACAAGGGAAAGAAGCTACCAAAGTCTTTTATGAAGAGCTCATTTGCTTACTTGATTTTTTCCCATTCTCTTTCAAAATAAGCTTGATTATTATTTTATCCTATAGAAACATCAAAGACCAAGGAAATACAAGAAAGGGGCATATCTCTTTTTTTTTATGTATTAATATTAAAGGAAACTCCTCATAAAAAAACATAAACTATATAGAACTCATGATTGTTTTTCGTAAAAGTAGGATTCATAATGTGTGAGATCTAAGAAATATTTTGGATAGGATTATTCAAGATTTTAGATGCATGATTAAATATACCATGTTAGGTACCAAGATAGGTATTTAATATTATATTGTATAATGGTATGAGCCATAAATTAATTATTGAGTAAGGAAGGCCACATGTCAAAATAGAAATAGTTATGTCATAGAATCATATTTGTAACCATTGGGGAAATATGATCGTATGTAACTGAAGGAATATTGTTCTACACTTTGTAACTCATGGAAGGTGAACCTCCATATGGGTGATCTTGTAACTCATGGAATGTGAACCATCACACTCTTGTATAAAGAGAGATGCACCCCCATTGTAAAAGGAATCAATGAATCTATGATGTATTCTTGGAGAAGTCTTGGCTCGTGGAGCAAATGATCTTGTGGAGTGGCTTCATTCCAAAATGAGCATTGTATGGTGTTGCTCTACCTCAAGGGTATAATCAATATCTATTTTTTGAGCAATTTATTATGCAATTAATTTATTTGTGGATGCATGTTGAATATTTTGATATATTGGTGAATGATTTATGGAATGAGAAAGGAGGTTCATTACATTTGGTATTAGAGCCAAATAAATTAATTGCATTATAAATTTCTCAACAAAATAGATATTTATTATACCCTTTAGGTATAGCAACACCATACAATGCTCCTTTTGGAAGGAAGCCACTCCATAATATCTTTAGCTCCACGAGCCAAGAATTCTCTAAGAATACATCATAGATTCATTGTTTTATTTTATAATGGGGGTGCATCTCTCTTTATACAAGAGTGTGATGGTTCACCTTCCATGAGTTACAAGATCACCCATATGGAGGTTCACCTTCCATGAGTTACAAAGTGCATGACAATATTTCTTGCGGTTACATACGATAATATTTCCCTAACGGTTACAAATATGATTCTATGACATACCTATTTCTATTTTGGCATGCGACCTTCCTTACTAAATAATTAATTTATGGCTCATACCATTATACAATACAATATTAAATACCTATCTTGGGACATAATATTCCATCCTCCTTACAAATGTTTCATCCTCGAAACATTTTAAGAGGCTAAATAATATGATCTTTTGAGCCATGCTAAATAATGGTACCAATCTCGATCATCCATCCATCCAAGTGGAACTATGATCTATGGTGGTCTTATTTGATACCAATTCCATGTGTTGAAAGCAAATATTTCATCTTTTTTCATCCATACCTGCTTGCATTTAAGACCTGTAGCATATCCAATTTTTTTGCTCCTTGGATTCCTTATATATCCCTCATTATTATTATGTGTCCTCAAGCTATTTCACCATGATTGTTGCTTCTCATGGTGGTGTGGATGGCTATATACTCCAACCTTAACCTGATGTTCCACATTTTTTTACTCTTCTATCATGCTCCTTTCTTTTGGTTCATATTTTTCTTCCTTGATTTTTTCTACTGCCTCCTCCTGAGATTCTGTTTTAGGTTCTTTTATTTGCTCTTCACTTTGTTCTACAATAGCTACCTATTTGTTTGTACACTATGAAATGTCATGTAATGTTATATTCTTCTTTCTGTACCATAACATCATGAATTTATTTTACACATTAATTTTAATAGTGCCCAAATAAAGCAACTAAGGATAACCAAGAACAATATCTACATCTTTCATCTCAATAACATGAAAATTTGAACGTAAAACATATTTATCCATGGTGAGATTTAAATATTCAAAAATTTGAACATTGTCTCCCTCAATTTGTATGTCTTTGATTTTATTTGTTTGAACTTGCAACCTCTTAGTCGAAGACATATTGATAAAATTATATTTGCTACTAGGATTAATGGAGACAATAATTTTTTGATTTTGAATATACCCATGAAATTTTAAAATATAATTTTTACATTCAAACAAATATTTACTACCACTTTTTGGCCCTAACACAATAAATATAGTTTCCTTAGCCTTCACATTATTATCCTTTTATTTTGATCCCCATTTGCTTAAAAATGCAACTTCAAATTCTTCCCATGTGTGTCGAAAATCATGAGAATCAACAAAGTTAGAATACCAAGAATAAGCTTCCCCTTGCAAGGAAAGGCAAATTTGAAATCTCCAAGAAGATTCAGAAGAGTATAAAGACTTAAAATTTTCCCACCATTCCCTAGCATTACTATCATCTCTTCCAGTGAATTCTGGCAACTCCATGTTTTATTTTTTTAGCTAGGATTTCAAATAACCAAAATTTCTCAAAAATTAAAATTTTGAGATCTCATCTATTTCTCTTATTCAAAAATTAAATCTGCAAATTTACTTAAAAAAATAAACAACTGATTTGCTTACTCGGATTGAAATTTATGAATTTTTTATCTTTCTTTGCTGGCAACCCAAAAAACAACACCAAAAGCCCAACTTGCAATAGTTGTAACTTCCTCAATACTTATCAAAATTTCACAACTGAATAGTCATTTTTGTAGTACTCAAAATAACCTGCATGCTGATGCAAAAATATTCTGAAAATGACTGCTACAAAATTTAATACGAATTTTTTCTTTCTGAAAAAAATTTGCACAACCAAAAAGCAGTTTGAACAACCCAACTTCAAACAACTGTAACTCTCAAAAATGATACAAAATACACAAATGAGTAGTCATTTTTATTGTAATCTGAATAATCTATATGTTGGTGCCAAAATGTTCTGCAAATGACTACTGCAAAGTTTAATACAGATTTTTTTATTTTGAAAAAAAATTGTGACAAAAAAAATAGCAAAAATATCTCAACTTCAGACAACCATAAATTTTTGAATACACTTTAGAATTTAATGAATGAGCAACTCAAAAATATCTACATAATGGAGCATAAACCTTCTAAAAATGAATGCTGAAATAAAAATATGGACTCCATAAAATATGATATTTTTATAAAAAAATGTGCCCTAGCTCTACAAAAACAAATCCACTTTGCCCAATTCGATGCTCTGATACTAAATGTAATGAGCCTCTTTTCTCATTCCATAAATAATTCACCAATATATCAAAATATTCAACATGCATCCACAAATAAATTAATTGCAAAATAAATTGCTCAACAAAATAGAGATTCATTATACTCTTGAGGTAGAGGAACGCCGTACAATGCTCCTTTTGGAAGGAAGCCACTCTACAAGATATTTAGCTCCACGAGCCAAGACTTCTCCAAGAATACATCATAGATTCATTGATTCCTTTTACAATGGGGGTGCATCTCTCTTTATACAAGAGTGTGATGGTTCACCTTTTAAGAGTTACAAGATCACCCATATGGAGGTTCACCTTCCATGACAATATTCCTTGTGGTTACATACAATAATATTCCTCCAATGGTTACAAATATGATTCTATGACATACCTATTTCTATTTTTACATGTGGCCTTCCTTACTCAATAATTAGTTTATGGCTCATACCATTATATAATACAATATTAAATTATTCAATATTAAATACCTATCTTGGTACCTAACATACCATTAACTAGAATTTCCTTTTAAACAAACAAGTTCACAATGCAAAATAAAAGACAACTAATACTTCCTTTTATCAAGATTAAAGTAATATATAACAAATATTGCTTTTAATTATACTTAATGAGAGCACAAGATAAATGATACCTTCAATTTAGATTCCTTTTGTCATGACCCTCCCTAGCAGGATTTTTGACACAAAGAAACAATGTATTAATTATTGATGCTTTAATACTTAGTTTGTGCAATTGAACAACTATGTGATGCTAGTTTAATATTTTGAAAGAACATGATACTACTGACATATTTTTAATATGTAGAATCAGGTACACTTGTGGGTGGAAGAAATAGATAAGATTTTATTTAAATGATAATGGAAATTCATTTAATAAATAGAGAAGCTTTTATTTAAATGATAATGGAAATTCATTTAATAAATAGATAAGCTTATATTTTATTTTATTTTTTTAAAGTGAAAAACCCCTTGTGGGGCCGCCTTGGTCTGAGAGACCACGAACAGGGGGTTCTACACCGTCAAAGTCACCCGGGAGTCGCACCCGACCCTGCTTGCACCAACATTATCAATTGGATTTTGGATACCCAATTCAGCTTTTTGGTAGGGTGGAGATTTGAACCTGAGACCTCCCTTGGAGCATTGCCCTCTCCTCTCCAACTCACCTACAACACTTGGGTAAGCTTATATTTAAAGGATAATGGAAATTCATCTAATAAATAGAGAAGTTTTTATTAAAATGATAATGGAAATTCATTTAATAAATAAATAAGTTTTTATTTAAATGATAATGGAAAAATTCATTTAATAATTGGTAAAATTTTATGAAAGAGATAACAAAATTTCTTTTAATTGAAAGAAGACTTGCAATATTTTATTTTAGGGAACTGTATTTTCAAGGAAATTTGATCGATCTTGCAGGGTGAAGCTTTTGGTTGATGTTGCAAGACTAAGGTTCATTTATAATGAAGTCTTGAAGTAAGGGGGATATTTGAAATATCTTCCCTACCACCTGATATATGTGGATGGAAAAGTAATGACAGAAAATTAGCTCTTCAGGTGAGACGAGACTGTTGACTTAGGGAAGGGAATTATTTACCCTATGTATGGAAAAGGAGATAGAGGGGAAACAGTGGAGAACGAAATCAAAAAGGAGATAGAGGATATTGGGGAAATCAACATAGGACTGACGTTTTGGTGAAGACCCTGAAGAAGCAACTAGGACAAGTAAACCATGTTGGATTTATGGTGTCATATCTTTTGCTTAAAGTTTGGCTAAAAACTATTTTGCATCAACATTTCTGTTGGTTCTTTTCAAACCAGATTATCACTTTACTTTGACTACGTGAGTTATTATTCCTTTGTGAGAATTATAGCTCTTAGCTCCTTTGTTATATTTTTTTAAACCATGTTTTGACTTCCTAATATGCCACTTGTTACAATGCTATCCTTATGGTTTGGGGACCCCATTTTAGTGCAGGAGTTTCATTGATTTTTGTAGCTTTCATGCTGAGAAAAATTGGTTATTGTCTAGCACTGTAGCCTCTCACAAGAATTTTTGATAGTTGGGTAGTCACCCATTGTAAGTCACCTCACTTAATTATGATAGTGGTTTCACCAACCCTTTACCTTTGTTGACATCACTAGAACTTTGGCTAGAAGTGTTATTGTGAGAGATGCATAGGTGTCACCTTGAGTGGATTAAGTCTTGGTTTGAATTCATCATTTGTGATGATTGTTCTAATCTTCACTCTCCTAATACTCTGCCATATCTATGCTAAGTTAGTGTTCTCTAAAATTTCACCATTTTTGTTTGTTGTACCTCTTCTTTAGTGTCATTTTTTGGATTTTAATCTTAGCTTGGTTTGGATTGATATTCGAGTCAATGTGTGTTCTAAGGATGCACCCTATATCCTCATGATACTGTTCAACCTTATTGTAGTAGAAAGAAACTAAAAATAGGATATTACTTTATATTTTGGAAATTTTATTTTTAATTAATTTGAAGTAGGAAGCTTTAATTTATTAAACATGTTACCTTGGTTACATAGTTCTTTCAATGGATAAAGAAAGGAGCCTTGTAAGTTATATACTAACTTTATAACTAAGGAAATTAAGAGATTATTTAATTAATTGAAGACAAGGGGTTTTAATTATATTAAATAAAGGAAAAATAATAGTTTATTAATTAAATTAAAGGTATGGGTCTTTGAGGTCTGCATAGTAGCAAGCAAAGTCTGCCTCCTAGTGGCTTTCGGCATTTTCTATGGGGGTTTGGTGTTTGACCATCAATTTCCCTCCTTTTCTAGTTTTTGATTTTTTCATTTTCCTTGACGGATTGTTTCCTACCCTCTGCCCATCATCCCGTCGTTTATTAGGGCTAGCCGGGTGCCTTCCCTGACTCCCAAAATAGAGTCACACCAGTGAAGTAATTCTCGTAGGCACCCCCCATGGTGACGCACTTAGATACTGATCATTGCAGCAGATACATCGAGGGCTCCATCAAGCCTAGCACCATGGCCAAACAAGGGCCCCATATCCCAAGAAAGGTTTCAAAAGTAGGTGGCAAACCATCCTTTACTAACTTGCTCCAAAAAAAATGAATTCCTATGTCATCTACGGCCAGCAAATTCATCACGCAAGGGAATAATGTTCTATGCCCTAAATCCCTCATGGAAAACTATGAATCCCGAGATACCAACTCCTTGGTAGGCAAATTCATCGGTGGGTGACCTGACTTAGATGCTATTCGTATATGGGTGACTTCAAAATGGAAAACCCTAGGAAACTTGGAGATCTCGGTAATGACAAGGGATTTTTTCATGATTCAACTCAATTCCCATGAAGACACAAAGTGCATCTTATTTGGAGGGCCCTGGTTCTATGGAAGGCGAAGTATGTTCCTCAAAAAATGGCAACCAGACTTCAACCCCAGCTCCAAAAACATTAATTTTACCCCCATATAGGTTAGACTTCTAGATCTCACAGTCCACTTCTTCTATTAAGATGCCTTGCTTGGTATTTCTAAGGTGATCATCGAGCTCGTGGCTATCAACCCGACCAC